>JAVDPK010002989.1:37141-49071 GCA_034780415.1 Cichlasoma orientale
CCTCCCTGAGCCTGGTTCTGCTGGAGGTTTCTTCCTGTTAAAAGGGAGTTTTTCCTTCCCACTGTTGCCAAGTGCTTTCTCATAGGGGGTCGTTTTGATTGTTGGGTTTTCTCAGTAGGAACTATTGTAGGGGCTTACCTGTAGGGTCTTTATCTTAGAATATAAAGTCCCTTGAGGTAACTGTTTGTTGTGAATTGAAATGAATTAAACTTTGTTGTTTGCTAAATTTATACATAAATATTTGAAAATCACAACTAATATTAGTATTTTAAGTTACAAAAGTAGTTTATTAGACATGTTTTGGTTTTCACAGTAACAAAAAAACATTTTTTCAACTTAGATTTTATATTTTTTGCGTGATTTTAGGTTCAGTGTGTTTATACAGTATGTCAAAATGAAAAAAATAACTATACAGTCACACGTGAAGTTGCACTGATTCCTTAGAGGTGAAAAAGGTGAAAGTCTCCAGTGTTTCTTTTAATCAACTTGAGATCCAATTAGATCTATCTTAGACACCTTTGGGGGGGTTCATCTGGACCAAAGTAGTTAATTACCCAAGCAATTCATAAAGCTGCTACCAATCTAAGAGACAGATGTCTCAAAGTCAGAACAAATTAACCTAAAACTGTCTGCATGGTTGGATACCAACAGAGATAAGGGAGAAATAGTACTGGTTGAATCCTACACACTCATAATTCCACAAAATTTTTTGATTTCTCTAATTTTACTTACATTCCAAACCAGTTTCTCTGTGTACACTGAAGCCGGTGGGAGAATGTAAAGCAGTGCATCTTCAGCAGGTTAAAGAAGGTATATCCCACTACATCCGATATGCCGTCATTCGCCTCCTCCAAACAATTTCGAAACCTTTAACAAATTTGGTTGCAACATTTTAACAAAGTATCGTCAACAAAGCATATGCAACTAACTCGTTGAACTATGATTTGGGAAAGGATGGGGTAATTACTTGTTGTCACAGTCACAGTGAGACATGGTGAAGATGTTGCTGTTAAAAATGCCAAACTCTGACTGAAAGGACAGGATGCTGTGTTGGCACTGGTCATGTTCCCGGCAGCAACGGTCTGTATATGAAAACGCACCTGCAACACGACAAGAGATACATAGCAAGCATGAATTAAAAGACTGTAACATGATTGCAACTCTACAAAATGTATACATCAAAGTCAATTCATAATCTTTGTTTTTCTTTTTTTTTTCTATCAATATCGTTCTTTGGCCTGTTCCCATTCTTTAAATGCACCATAAGTCCATCCTAAGCCCCTGGGTTATATCTTGCTTTGATGGTCCATAGTGAAGCAAAGATATTTAGTTATTTCAATGAATTTACCTAGATTTTATGCAGCTACAGACTTTTAAAGATTAAAGATGTAAGCATTTAGTGAACAAGAAAGGTAGAGGTCAGTCAGCTGTATTATGGGAAATGTATGACCCTAAGCGGTATGTCTGTAGTTTGGCGGAGCAGGGGCTAACATAGTTCAGTGTCTGTCACTTTGATTTTGATCATTTTTTAAGTCTGTCTCTTGCATGTCTTCTAACTTTATAGAATTGCTTAACATTGTTTCATCAGCTTTAGCACATATCAGTGATTTCCAAACTTTGAGAGAAATATTAAAAAATATGTACTTGTGACCACCATAAGAAGTGGTGGCCAACAGATCAACCAGAGTGAAAAAAAAAAAAAAACACAAGAAAAATTTAATTTTGGTTTCATCCCTTAAGGTAACCCCTGAGGGTTAAAGGCCCAAAGATGGGACCCACTGCCTGTGCACAAATGCAAAAACGGAGTGAGTGGATCCACATACCCAGATCTGAATACGAGGGTGCCTTGTTGCCAGAGCCGCACCAGAGAGTACCGGGTACAATAAAACGCTTTACGCGCTGATGTATGCTGACCTCTGACCTCTCATCTTGACATTGACCACCAACGCTCCTCGCCGACCTCTTTTGTGTGCGCTCACTGAGAGATGCCAAAGAGACGCACTGCCCCTGTGTCCCAAACACGGAGTCCAAATCGACATTTTCATTCGGATGATCTGAAAAGCCCTGAGCGCGCTCCCGGCACAGAGACAGATAGTTCTGGGTCACCGCTGTGTCGTCGCTCCAAGTGCAGCCCAGCAGAGCGCGCTCCTCGGTCCAGGCGGTGTGGTATAGCCGCAGAGATGAAGGGGTCTGACGGGAGTCGCTATGGAGAAAACTGTAATGCATTTCTCCGTTAGGCGAAACTTTAGTCCAGGCGCAGAGGATCGAGGCTGCTGCTGCGGTGCAGCTCAGGAGTGATGATGTGAAGATGAATGTAACAAGTGGAGCGATGCGCATCATGGTGGCGGCGCGTCGAGGACAGCAGCTAAAGGAAACAGGCTGGAAGGCGGTTTCACTTTAAAATGTATTGTTGTTTACTCCCTGAGGATTACGGACAGATCGACAGACTCCAGGTCGGTTTTAAATAAGATAGGGAGGAGGTGGCGAAGGAGGAGTAGGAGGAGGAGGGGGTGCGTGGGTGATCCGGTGGTTCTAAAATAAACACAACATCCAAACCAGCCATGTGACCTGTCAGCATAGCCAAACATCTCTCCCCCCCGCCCACACACACACACACACACACGCACACGCACACGCACATCACAGACAGTGACCATGACATACTACTGGCAACACCCACCCAGATACATACCCACAGGCCACAGAGGTCCATCAATCTGCAAATATCTCTTGATAAGTGACAGACACTCCCCAAATACACATTCTGACAACCTTATCAATTTTTACTGATTGACAGACAGAAGTCTCTTGTACTTGTTACAGATTTGCTTTTGTATTCAGTCCTTTCTCGCCTTCTTCAACATATGATTAGACTATTTCTCAACCTTTCAAATTTGATTAAAATGGAACCCTACCTTTTTATGACCTCTAATCACAGATTATGATCACAGAGTGGATATGCCATCACCAGCCACTTTGTTAGGTACACTTAATAACTGCTATAATTTTTTGTGGCATAGATTCAACTAGGTGCTAGAAGCATTCATCAAAGATTTTTATCCATATTGATACGATGGCATCAGTTGTGACAGATTTGTCGGTGTGACTCTCCAGTGCAGCCCCATCCCAAAGGTGCTCTGTTGGACTGAGATCTGGTGACAGTGGAAGCCATCTGAGGACAGTGAACTCGTTGTCTTGTTCTGACCACACCATCCAAATGCTGTAGCAGAGATGGAGATTTATCAGACTAGCCCTTTCATGCATGAATTACGAGAACCTCAGTGAAGATATATTTTTTTCCTGAGTGTTTTTATTCCTCTTTAGGCATGAAAAAGAAAATTCAATTGAAATTTTATGAACAATTTTTCATGACGTTACAAACATGTCCACTCAACTGGACACCATGCGTTTGAACCAGAGAAATATGTATTTAAAAAAAACAATCACAGAAAATGATCTTGCATCCTTAGATCCGCTGTCACCACTGCTAGCATTGACTAACCCTGATCCTGTTAAATAACAAATAGCAATAACAAAAACAACTTCCCATGACTGGCCAATAGGTGGCAGTGTATGAGATGATGCATAAGCATCCACTGTGTAGCAGCCTGTCCATTCTTCTCTGACCTCAGGCATCTACAAGGCCTTTTCACCCAGGGAACTGCTGCTCACTGGATATTTTCAGGCCATTCTCTGTCAGCCTTAGAGAATGTTGTTTGGGAAAACCCCAACAGATCAACAGTATCCGAAATACTCAGACCAGTTTATCTGGCACCAACAAGAATGCCATGTTCAAAATCACTTAAATCACCTTTGTTCCCCTTTCTGATGCTCAGGTTGAACTTCAGCAGGTCGTCTTGATCATGTCTACGTGCAAAACTGCACTGAGTTGCTTCCATGTGATTTGCAGATTGTATATTTGCATTAATGAGGAGTTGGGCAGGTGTACATAACAGTGTGGCCTGTGCATAGCAGCGAGCAGTTCAATCAGGCAGACTTTCCCCTCCAAGAGTGTCTAGAATAGTATTTGAGTGTTGACATGTTTTTGAGAGACAGGAAAAAAATTTAATTCATTTTTCTATATCTCTTTAATCTCATCTGGGACCCTTTTAGCACAGATTATCCAAAAGCGTGTCCTTGGACCCACAAACGAACTCAAGATATTGCAACTACGGATGGCATTTTGAGTCTATTTGACTTTTTTTTCCCTCTCTTTGTTCATTTTTAGTAGCTTTTATGTCATTTTTGCTGTAATCACCTCTCTCTCTGTAGTATTTTTCCATCTTCTGTTGTCGTTTTCCATTAATTCTTTTTTGCCGGTCATTTTGCTACATGTTTATTGCGATCTTTCTTTTAATTTGTTGGTTCTTTTTGTCTCTCTTGTTACATTTGTTTCCTTTGCTTTTGTTTTGTTTTTTGTTATCATTCATCACTCTTTTTTGGTCATTTTGTATTTTTTTTGTGGGTGTTTTATTTGTAGTTATTGCGCCTCTCCTTGTTATTTTGTGTCCTTTTTTGTCTCTTGTTGTAATAGTTTTCTTCCTTTTTGTCTCATTTTCTTCCTCTTTGTAGTCATTTTGTTTACCCATTTTTTCTCTTTCTGTTCTCCATTTGCTTCTGTTGTCACCACGTTGTCTCTCTTTATCCCTTTTTGTGATTCTTTTGTCATCCTGTGTCGCTTTGTAGCCATTTTGCATTTTTTAGCCATTTTATTACATTGTTATTGCCTCTCTTGCATCTCTCCTGTTTTGTTTACCTTCATGTAAGGTTTGTACCTTTATTATCTTCTCTTTATGTTGTAACATCTCTTTTGTCTGTTACCATTTTTTGATCTTGGTTTTTGATTCTGCAGAAAGACCTTTTTTCTAGAGTCAATAAAGTGTTAAGTTCCATAATATAATTTGTTGCAGACCTTTGAAGAGTTTCACAGCTTATTCCGGTTATATTGGCTCTGCTGTTTGAAGGTCTTGGACTTGCATCAGATGAGCTGTATTGATTGGCATTTTTTTGAAATGTAAACATTTGAGATCCTGCCAGGCCTATCTTTCCAGTTGAGATAGGACCTCTCCAGTAAAATGAAAAGGTAGATCAGAGCTTAGATTCAAGGTCAGACTTTTCAGAATGTAACAAGTCTATAAACTTTCACCCAGTTGGACTCAAGAAGTTTTATCAAGATAAGTCAAAGTTCACAAAATGTTCGGCTGCGTGTCTGTCGGAGCTGATTGGTTCAAACCTCACCTGATTCAGACAAAGTTTATGCCATGTCACACAACAAATACCAAGCAAGTTTCGTCATGTTTTTATTTATTAGCCATGTGTTTGCTACAGTAGGAGCTCAGACATGCATCAATATCAGTACAGACGGGAAACTGTTGAATATGGAGCAGAAAACATATAGCCTGCATATGTGTATCAGATATACCTGCGGAGGAATATTTCCATACTTTCCAAAAATATGGCTTCTGCCACTCAGGTGACCAGATGCTCCACTTTATGTGAGATTGTACATAAAGTGGAACCCTTACTTAAGCCCTTATCCCTTATTCTATCCTTCTACACGTTCACATGTTGAGATAATGTACCAAATTTTGATTGGTTCAAAGTCAACACCTGCGAGTCACAGAGAAAAACTGTGGATCAAAAATAGATTTGCCAATTAGCTCCCTTTGAACGCCAAAGATGATTACCAGACAGAACACTGTTATCAGTTTAAATATTCTAAATAATTGAACATGAGGTATAACCCTTAGTGATTCTTTGGGTTTAACATAAATTAAATTAAACAAAATTACAATTAACACTTTTAAATGTTATTGTGACAGAAAATGAGACTACATGAGTGTGCAAAGACCATAAAAAGAAACTTAAGCGTCCACTTATTCTTATTGTATGTAATTAGAACGCGAGCTGGGGAAATTGCATTCAGAATTGTAGTCTTGGTAACTTGTCCTGCATTGTGCCACACAAATATACTCCCCCCCCCCCCCCCACATTTAGTTTGCTGGTCACCCTAAGTGCCACTGCATAATCAATTTTTTTCTTAAAATAATAATATTATACTGTCATGCAGAAGCATTTTAGGCCTTTAAATGTCTGCCACGTGCACAGGAGAAGACGATGTACAGACCACGGAGATATGAAGACCAGCGTGTTATCTGCGTGTCACATTAACAGCAAAAAGAATGATTGTTCACATCATTTTAGTGCCCAACTTAATATTTAACAGATGCATGACACACAATGAATATGTACAACAACACAAGGAAATAATATTGATAACACACACACACATACTCAAACAATGTGGAAAATAGGCTGATAACACATGACCTTATGTGACAGGGATACATATCAATATCATTATGTGTAGGTTGTGTATATGCTGTGTGTGTACGGGTATATGCACTGTGTTAATATTTCAAATCAATCAGTCATGGAGAAAACAAGTGAGAGGCAGAAAACTGGGAATTCCCCCTGCTGGGTCTGAGCGGAGGCACACTTCATTATAACGTGGTGGCTAGATGACAATTATAAAGGGGTTTTATCTTGTCCATAAAACCCGATAATCAGTTCAAACATTACTCCATGTCAGAGGATTTGTTTATTATCTGATACAGTTTATGATATGGTAAACTCCTTTTGACAAAAAGCATAAAGGTCAACATCCATGTTGGTCACAAAAAAAAAAAAAAAATGCTGGAAATGAAGCTTTAATAAACTACAACGAACAACTCTGAAAGCAAGAGGATAATATTTGTCTACCCGCACTCAGTGGAAGACAATATTTTACAGAGTGATACAGAAAAGAAAATAGAGAGAAGAGTGGAAGATTTTCAGTTTCAATCCTCAAACTGGGTGGTGTTGTCATTTAGAAGAACATGCCAGCGCTCAATCTTCTTGTCTTTGTTCTTGAGGCATTCGTACCAGTGCTTCAAACACTCTCCTTTAGCCTGGATCCCTAATTGACAACCCCCTGAAGGCAGAGAGGGAAGTAACCATTATGAAAGCTGTATGTGTCATTTACTTCATGCTGTACAACCTCCCCCCCCCCCCTTTTTAAACATTTATAATGCTTGCAGCTGCAGCACGTTGGGTTCAGAGGAGCCCCAAAACATGACAGATTCATAGCTCTTCTGTGTTGGGTTGGGCTGTGCTTTGATCTTTGGAGCCTACAGCATAGACTGCATGTAAAAGATGGACATTGATTCTTGGTCTATAAGTGAAAACTATGCAGAAGGACTTTAAATCTATATTCCATTAAAAATAGCAGTTGTATAAAAGTCTGTGGAAAAACAGTCCTCAGCTCCCATGTTCAGTGACCTTAGTAAATCTGTTCCAGGAGAATTCATGGGCTTAATTGCTAGTTTCAAGTCATACTGACTGCAATATGAAGCTATTTTTGTAAATTATGGAAGAGAAATTCCAACTTGTGAGACGCCAAAGAGGAACTTACCAATAAAATCATTGGATTTCCCCATGTCATAGTCCCAGACTGAGATGTCAAGGGTTTTCTTGGCGAGGTCAGCATGCTTTATTTCATAACCAAACTCCTGTAACATAGTAGCAAAAGTTTATTATAAAATATCTGAGTGAAATCTGGGCAGGCAGAAGATAGCAAAGGTTTAGAAAGGGCTCACCTCGTTAAACTCTGGGTTAAGGGTCTTCTTTTTTATCTGCGTCTTGTTTTTAGCTTTCTTTCCCATATCTGGCTTCAGGCATCTGCAGCACAAGAGAGAAGAACAGTACCTTATACACGCAGTTCAACATTCAAGAGTTTCATCCAGCGATTGATACCACTGTATACAAAGAACTTTATTAATCACACAAGGAATAATTTGGTTGGAGCAGCTTGTTGTAGGTTATACATAAAACAATAACATGCTGAGAAAGAAATATTCCAATATGTATAAGACTGTAAATATAGCAGGGAGCTGTATGTATTGTATTGCTTAAATTGGTCTCCCATTCTTGGCAATTAGGGGGCAAAGGAATTAATCACTAACTGAGATGCATCCAAATATGTTTACATTCTTTTTCCAAAAAAAAAAAAAAATATATATATATATATATATATATATATATCTTAAACCTTCTGTTAAGGTTAGGGTTTGGAAATAGGAGTGGGGTGATCACTGCTGATGACATGACCTCAGAGTGTTAAATATGCAGCTGGAAATTTCCACCAGTTAGCTTAGCACAATGGCTATGAAAGGAAACAATTAGCCAGGCTCTGTGCAAAGGTAACAAAGGCCCCCCTCTGTTAATCTGACTGCAAGTAGACGTGTCGCACACACTTTACCCTAAAAGTCAGGAAGGACATGCTAAATTTTTGCTTTTACCACAACAAAAGTCTGAATATGCATGTATATTCATATTGATATGACTTAGGTCCCACATGCATCTCACTAAAAAAGCATGATCCCTTTGAAGGGTTAGGCAATAACAGCAGTCTTGGCTCTTAGGTGTCACAAGCTAATCTAAGACCAATTAGAATGAAGCCTCAAAGCTACTCCTTTATGAAAAACACACAGGATAAGATTAAAACCTCACAGATAAGACAAAATACACAGTTTGCATGTCTTTAGCTGCCACAGAACACAGAACACTAACAGTTACTAAACACTTTTTATGTGCTCATTCACTTTTTTAACATCTATTACAGAATAACTGTTAAAGTCAAGTAAAGTCAGTCCTGGAAGGAGCACGTACACTTTGACGAACGGGTCAGAGTATCCATTGGAGTCCATGGCAGCCAGGTGAGCACATCGGACCACGCCTACTATCAAACGACTCAGCTGACTGTTGTACATCAGTGATACCAAGATACGGCCCCTCTCCTCTGAGTTTTCACCTTCTTTTAGCTGTGAACACACATACATAGAATACACATGCAAAACATGTACCAAATAACAATAACATACATAAAATAACAGTATTTCACTAATCTCAATGCTCCATTGCCTTGATACTGAATTTAACACAGTGCAGACACTAAAATATGTCATTGTGGTGTTCATGTTCATCCAAATCTCCCCCAAAAGTTCATCAGTGGTATAAGATCCATATGATGGTCTTACATCATCCTCATAAAGAGCCATGCCACGGATGGATCCTCCTACAGCCTTCTTCACCTGTGCAGAGAGTAAACCATCATCAGCATCATCACCACGGCTGAAGCTAGAATCTTTATCATTAGTGTGTGTGCACACAGAAGCTGCAAATTTCACTGTGCTAGGAATTGCATACATTGTCTCTGCTGAAGTCTTTGAGACAGGGAATGACCCGCCCTGTTTGCAGTCTTTAGGTTAAGCTGTTTCCTGGCTCGAATTTCATATTTAGAAAAAAAAGTTATACTGGTCACCTAACAAAGCAAAGACTGAGTTCCACAGTGTATGACCTTTTCTTTTAAAGGTACATTATGTGTGCAAAGTACTGGGCTGCACCTCTTAATATCTAATTTCAGGTGTTTTCACTGTCATCGCCACAGGTGTATAAAATCATCTAGCCATGCAGTCTGTGTTTACAGAAGAAATGTGAAGAAATGGGTCCTTCTAAAGACCTCACTGAATCTAGGTACGCTAATAGGATGTCACCCATATGAGAAGCCAGTTCATGAAAGTTAGCACTGTAATGGGAATTTTCATAGGATTTCGTATGGCCCAGGCTGACCAATTACCTTGACCAAGCAGAAAATATTTCCTGCATAGGAAAAGCATTTTATGCCTTTGGAAATGGAAACCTACTAGTGCCTTACTCAAATGTCCAAGGACAAAACAAGATAAGATGGTCTGAATTGCTCTGTCATCCTCTAAGATGCTGTTTTGCACCAAAATTCAAAACAACGTGTACCCTTCAGTTCAGATAATGTGGGACTCACGGTTTAAAATGTCGACATCTCTTGTGTTCTGTTCTCATTTGTACATCTCATGTACTTGAGCTTTACTGAGTTCATCTGCCAATGCTGAGTTAAACTTATGGAAAAACAGCAGCTGACTGTGTCTTATTTAGCAAATCTTTAGAACAGTTAGAAGCTTCTGGCTTGCAGGATGCTGACCACATTATTTGAAGCTTTGCATGTGTTTAATGTGAGCATCCACCGCTGGAACAGCATGTATATGACAGAACGCAAGGAAAAGCATAATAGGTGCCCTTTAATCTCGTGTGAGAAGTGACTGCATTGTTCCCATGGTCAAGAGTTGCATTTAAAACTCAACTGTTGTGTTTTGTGAGTGATTTGGATCTATGAGTCTAATGTCGGGCATTTCAGCATCATCAGACTTACTGGGATCACTCTCTCCAAACAAACATTGAAGTTCTTCTTCTCGTTGAATTTCAGTTTCTTCAGGGCCACTCGCGTCTCTCCTATGAATTCATTGTGTCCAAACTTGTCCTCATCACTCACTGAAAGCCTGCAGACAGACGGTGAGCTCTATGAAGGCCTTTATTTTGATGTAAGTAGCACAACAGTGATAAACGTACGTAAAGGTGGTTCTTACCGGAGGGTTTTGCGTGACATTTCTTCATCGGTGATGCCGTAGTAGACTAGGGTTTCATTCCAAACAGGATTCAAGGTGGTTTTAAGCGTCTTGGTACGAAGCTTGTTAGACTGAAGACAAGAAATTCACATGAATTTCTCAAGTAAAAAGAGAAAAGGGGAAATAACTGAGGAACCCACGCCCATCAGAACATCAAACACTTAGCTGCAAGCAAACAAATTATTCTGTTTCTCTCAAGATAACACATTACTGCTGTAAGTGTTGTACCAACCAACCCAAATTTAAGGCCATGAGCATTAGTTGATTGGTTATTGCTGTATTATATGAGTGCATTTCGAATCAAACTCCATTTGCTCAAATGGGATTACTATTAGCAGCTAAGTAGAGCATTACACCACGAGTGAACTAAGAGTATAACACTGTATTTACGCTCACAATGAGTACCGACATTAGCATGAAATCCCTCCAATTTCATGCTAATGTCGGTCTCTGTTAAATCTGTACAGAGGCAACATTTTTCTGGCATGTTTGCCACATTTATTTGTATGTAAAGATTAGCTTGTTTCCCTAAATCTTAAACCAGTAAAACAAATAAGTAAGTAAATACCTTACTGGCTCCAGGTAACAGGTGCAGCTTAACATACGGGTCTGCAAGTCCATTTGAGTCCATTGGCTTTAAACCCTGAAACAAATAAGAAACACAACACTTGGATTGATTTGGGATGAAGTTGAGTTTTTTTTCCTCTTCTTCTTTTTTTGGGAGGGGATGAGGTGAGAGGTGGGTGAGTGGTGTTCTTGTCTCTTTTTTTTTCTTCTTTTTTTTTTGGCCTTGTTCCATTTGTTCTTCTTCACTGTATTTATTTAGAGATAGATGCCAATCCTAGGTTTGGAAGTGAAGCCTGTAAGAAGTGTTTTAAACCTGTAGTGCCCAGCAGGGGGCAACTCCTGTGGCTGCAAAAAGAAGTCTCTAGAAGTCTTTATGAAACCAGCCCAGTAAACACTTTCCTCATAAGTTTATGGCCTCATTAGTTTCACGTCGTTTTGAAACTACTTTGAGATTGTCACGTCTCAGTCTTGGTGTTTGTGACTGTGAGTCCCTCAGTCTCACGGTCAGATCCAACCTCTGCTCGTGACATCTGATTTCAAAATGCTGAGATGGCAATGATGAAAACATTCAGCCTCTCATGTCCTATCTTACCCTGTCCCATTTACCTGTCTTGTCCCTTCTCATTCCGTCTCTTCTTGGCCTGTCTTGCCCCAATTGCTCCCTTTTTGTTTTGTTCTGTCCTGTCTCATCTTATTACTTTTCATTTGCTCCGCTGTGTCTTGTTCTTCTTGTCTCATTTTGTCTTGTCCCACGTGTGTGTGTGTGTGTGTGTGTGTGTGTGTGTGTGTGTGTGTGTGTGTGTGTGTGTGTTTGTGTGTGTGTGTGTG
>JAVDPK010002989.1:81965-118641 GCA_034780415.1 Cichlasoma orientale
TGTGTGTGTGTGTGTGTGTGTGTGTGTGTGTGTGTGTGTGTGTGTGTGTGTGTGTGTGTGTGTGTGTGTGAAGTACAGATGTCATAACCCATTAACTCCCTGGTGGCGACATGAAACACCCCTAGTTGAGTATATCTGGCAATGCATTGAATCCTGTGAGTGAGTGGTCCCTATCTGAAAGGGTATCTCGCAGCAGAACTCAAACTGCCCCCGAGGAGCAGCATCACCATTCATTAGGATTCAGGCTATATGTCTCCCTCCATCGCTGAATGTTGAAAGAAAGCGAAAAAGAGGGAAGCAGGAGGGTAGAGAGACTCATACATGAGAGATAAAGATTAAAGCTGCAATAGAGCTCTGGATTGTGATGTCACAAACGCAGTGCATTTTGGGACCGTTGTTCAGGCATGTCTGAGTTGTGCGCACGGAATATACAGAGATTTGTTTGAGGGTTTGAAAGTTAAACTGTGGACATTACAAACTCATCAGAATGGTGAGTTGCTGTGAGTTGCTGGTGAGGAGTAAGATGCAGGAGGCTGTTGCTATGTTACACACCTTAGATATGGTAGTGATCTTGGCTGGAGCTACATGGCAGCTTCATCATTACATCTCGGACACACACAAGTTGTGGCTATTCTGATCTGTATCAACAGAGAGCAAAAGACTACAAACTCTTGAACCTGCTGCACTAGAACACAGAGTGCTGTAATGAAATATTGTGCCATCATAAGACAGAAAATTATTTTGCATCTGAATGACTTTTATTTTTAAGATTCACAGTAAAGTTTAGAGCAACTGCATAAATACCAAGTAAAACTTTATGCTTTATAAGTGTGTATGCAGTGCTATGAGATGTAAGAATATGAACTGAAATACAAAATTGAGAAAGACAAAAAAAATGACAGTACAGTATTAAAATAGACTATATACAAAATGTCTTTGCAGGCTTACAGATGCAAAAACGTTTACCTGCATGTATGACAGGTAAACATCTCTCAGTGGCTGAGAGTGCGTGATTGAGTCCTACCAGCATAAATGAGAGTTTGAAGCCATTTCTAATTCTTAAAGTGTTTGAAAACAAATAGTTTTTGGGAAAATATCAAGGAGCATGAGCACTGGTAGCTC
The DNA here is from genome assembly GCA_034780415.1 of Cichlasoma orientale. Lineage (NCBI taxonomy): Eukaryota > Metazoa > Chordata > Actinopteri > Cichliformes > Cichlidae > Cichlasoma > Cichlasoma orientale. Next base: position 83,088 of record JAVDPK010002989.1, read on the forward strand.
AGTGCTCAAAATAAAGTGACTGTTCTTTGTGTTCATATGGATCCACCCGTCTTAATAACACGCCTTTGCTTCGTTGTTTAGCTTCTCTCTGTATTGCATCGTACTGCTGATCTTCTCACAGGTCATTTAGATGGAATCACAATGCATTCTGCATTGTGATTCCTCAGCTCTGTATCAAGTTATATGACTGCCCCTCCCTGAGCCTGGTTCTGCCGGAGGTTTCTTCCTGCTAAAAGGGAGTTTTGCACTCCAAGAAAAATAGAGCAAAGTGCTCTATTGGGGTGATACGGTACACGAGATGTTTAAGATAAGATGGGGCCTGATTATTCAAGACTTTATGTGTGAGAAGGATTTTAAATTCGGTTCTGGATTTAACAGGGAGCCAATGAAGAGAAGACAAGCATGATTTTGTTCCTCAGCTTCAATATCTAATTTATATCAACAGCATTTCATTGTGTACCACTTTTACATTAAGGCTCTCTGTCAAGGAAATGGCTAAATGTGAAAATGCTGTAGGGGCAGAAATAACTAGGAGTATTTTTGCCTGCTCAGCTGCATGAAATGAAGGAAATAACTGTGTGGGCATGTCTCATCTGGTCACAGCAGCATGCTCTGAAGCTGTCACCCTGGCCAGGGGCAGTGAGATGTGAGAGCAGCGTCTGGTGAGCAAAGGCACCCGGGAGCAAGGAGAGCAGGAAACCTTTTAACAGATTAGCAGCTGGATTGGGTGATTTATTATTTAGACTTTGTTTGATGGAGCACTTCTTAATTTTGTGCAGTTTTACACTAGACTCTGCACTTCCTCTGGTATACTTGTATCACTGTGAAAGCAAAGAGCGTGAAAAATGAAGCCAGCGCAAAAGTGGCTAAAAACTGCAGTTCCTCTAGGCGCCAGTTGAGGCTGGCTCCAAAAAAGAATCGATCCCTATAGACTTCTATGTTAAAATGTCCATGGGCTTCCAGTGGCAAGCTCAGACTTCCCCCTGGGGAGCATTTATTGAACATTATCATTCACTGGAAATACAACTCCTATTTTCACACTATTTTAAAACTAAACTCCCAGTGTAACTTTGAACGATTTGATTTCAGTATTATGCTGAAGAGTTCTGCATATTACTGTTGCATATTACAGCCACTTGGACTCCGCTTTAAATTTTTAGGAGCTTTAATTTTCAGTGTATAGCAAACGTCCTGTTTGAATGACAGTCATATAATGACGTGTGTGAGGGTGATGTTCATATGATGAATAACAGCTTTCCTGCTGTTTGACTGGTCCTGATAAACAGAGGACACACTGACCCCCACAGACACCCACAGGACCAGCAAAGATGAGTTTTACACTGAGAAGGAGAGAAGGGGTGACATCATCATCCCACAGCTGTGGGGACCATTTGCTATGACTAAAGCCAGTGACAGGAGGGGGAGGTGTGAAAAACCCTCCCCTGCATGTCGGGGAGAGACACTGGGGAAGAGAGGCAGACGAGAAAGTGGCCCTGGAAGAAAATCCTATCAAAAGAAAACTACACGTCGCAATGGAAAAATTCTTTCACCGTGACAACAGCAACTTCCCCAAGTACAAAATATCGATTTTTATTATATGTCGTGGTGACAGTATAAAGACGCCCTGCGCTTCTGATTTTCAGCTGAAATTTGGTTGAATCGCTACCAAATCGCTACCAAAAGTCACAGCACACTGTTCCCGATTGAGCCACATATAACTTTTGTGGGTGGGTTTTCTCAAAGCTGCGGCACAAGTTACACATCAAAATTTTAGATGGAACAAGGGGAATGAGAAGAAGAAGATCTAGAAATTTTCTGAAGAAGTTTTGACTGTGTCAATGCACCTGCTGCTAGTTGAACTGTCAGGAGCCAACAGGGACAAACAGGGAGTGTGAAGAGCTGTCAGAAGTTACGAATGTTTCTCCGGAGGTTGCAAGAAGTACTAGGAGCATAATGTAAGAATAATAAATCTAATGAATAATAGCTCAGCGCTGTTGCATATATGATTTCAGCCTTACCCACAAAAGAGACATTCTCACAAAGATCTCCTTCATTGCCTCCAGTCCTGAAACACACTCCTCACTGACATTTCCTGACAGGCAATCTAAAACCACAGCGTTATAGTTACTGTATTATATGTGGAAGTGATAGTAAACTATAATCTACTTTGTATCAAATAAGACTTTAAGGCCTGGTGGGAAATTCATTCTTTTGTGAGCTCAACAGAAACATGGTAACAAATCAAGGAATTTCTCAACAAATGTGGAAATTCTCTGTTGTTGTGTTTTGTATTCTTCCTCAGGTCAATATTGTTCTCTCTGCTTTCATCATTGGCATTCATGGCTTTTATGACTTAGCTGAAATTAAAGCTGTTCTCTCATGCTTAATTCACACTGGAGCTGCTTTCATGCCTTAATCATCTGGTTGAGTTTATAACAGGCCTGTGCTCAATACCAATTCTGGCATTAACAGCAGTGAATGTGAAGCTTCAGCAGGAGAACAGAGAGCGACTGGTGTTGATACCCGTGTATAATTGCAACAAAATTGCCATATGCATTTATTAAACATAAAGAGAGTGGGCAACACGGTGGCATGGTGGTTAGAGCTGCTGCCTCACAGCTAGAATGACATCTAGGAGCTTCCACCTTGGCCGGGGCATCGCTCTGTGTGGAGTTTGCATGTTCTCCTCGTTAGACTTGTTGGTGAAAACTTTAGAGGGGTGCTGATTTCCTTACTTCCCCTACCACCTGTATGATTCAGGGGAAGACTGCAGCACCTCCAGCCCCAGTAAGCAACTTCACTTTGTTGTCTCTTACTTGACCAACTTAAATTCATTTATAGACTTGCAGCAGTAAGGAGACACACTTTTTAATCCAGAAAACTTAAACTTGATATCCTGGTCATGTAAACAGGCACAAATAACATTTTTAAAATCAGTTGATCAGCATTTTTCACAAACTAAAAAAACAAAACAGACAGCGACTTAATGAGGCATTTATTAGCCATTTATTGTTATTAAGGAAATTAACATGGTTAACTGCATTCAAAGTCATACAATAAACCTTTTAAGCGTAGTGAGAGGTTCCTCCCTATGCCAGAGGAGGAAAGCTGTATGTATATTCCTACAGTATATTTTATTGGCAAGTAGATATGTTTAAGTACATTTCTCCTCTACCTGGAACTCATGTACAATTTACACGTTAAAAAATATATTTTGTTTGCATTGCGATCACTGTTTTTACTCTTTTTTCTTTTTGTTCAGGATGTTAAGGATGAAAGTATTCACATTTAAGTGTTATGGGTTCTTGAATGGCGGTGGAACTAAAGAGCACTGTTAAGTTCTTTTTGTTTGTTTTTTAATCGCTATCACATACACATAGGCACAGGCATAGAAGGCAAGTCTATGCATCTAAATTGCTTACATGATAAATGGAAAGCAGTTTTATCATCTCGGAAGAAAACAACCAAGAAAGTAACTAAGAACGTGTATGGCTGTCAGCAGCCACACTGTCACAGCACGCACGCACGCACGCACACAGACACACACACACACACACACACACACACGCACGAACGACACAAAACACCACAAGCACACGTTCCACAAAACAATAGGCAGGTGCAAAGTCAACCGTTCAACGATAAAAACTGCATACAGTACACCACACTACAGAGGATCTCAGTCAGATGATGGCGTTCACACAGGGGAAGTTCCAAAGAAGACTTGCTGTGTAGCAGTCAGGTATAAGCAGACTCCTCCAATGAGAGGAAGCAGCCCCTGAAAACACTGATGTCAAGATTTTTAATCACAGAAAGAAAAAAAAAAAAAGAAAAAAAAAAAGCTGTTCAGTCCCAGATCAGTGGTTGCTGAGAACTGTCCGCAAGGCAAAGCCGCTTCTTCCTTTTTCTCCAAAGGAGAGATTCTGAGTCAGCACTGTTGCAGCAAGTTCAATCGCAAGACTGCAGTGTCTCAAGGCGTAGTGATGGTAAGCAAATGTGCACAAACTGACAAAATACTGAGGCCACATGTTTGAACAGAGTAAGTGACTATCGTAACATTGAAGCTGATAGTGAAGAGAAAGAAACAGTGACATTTTGGAATATATATTTTCATTTCTTGCTGTTAGCTGTGATGATTCCACTCTCATAGCTGCACTTCGAATACAAAGCTGATGATTAGCCTAGTTTAGCATCAGGCTAGTCTGTATGAAAACAGCCAAGAATCACTTCCAGCATACACTTCCCCATAAAACCATGGTGAATTTAGTCATGCGTGCAGCGCTGCACTATAAATGGCGATTTCAGTCAGTCAGTCCACTGCTTTGGTCCGGACTTAAATTTCTCAGTAACTAACGGATGAACAGCCATGAAATCTGGTGCAAATCTTGAATGCTGGTACATTCAAGTTTCCCTGAGGATAAACTGTAATCACTCTGAACCTTTAAATATTCATCTAGTGCCATTATTAAACTGCTGAACAGCTACAAAACTAATGACATCTTCAACAGCCTTTTCTTTATTCTGCATGTGATGCTAATTAGCAAACATTAGCAAGATACATGCTAACCTTGTAACTTGCTTACACCCAAGGAGGACCTCACAGCTGCTCCATCACTGATGCAGACTCTAGAATAAACATTAAAGCAAGATGTAAGTTGCATAAAACAAGCGTAGGAAAAAGAATACGGCCCACTGGGCTGTAGCATAAGAACTTTTCGTGTGTCTTAAAGTCAGCATGGTTTTATGGATCTAATACAACTAAAGTATGTTCCTTTGCACACGAGTGTAAAGTTAGCATAGTGAAAATATTTATACAAATGCTATCTGAATATTTTTGTTTTCATTGGTTTACCTTTAAGCAGACTTGAGATAGCGCTTGTCCCTTGTTTCTGTTCTCTATGTTAAACTAAGCTAAACCAATTAGCCGCTAGCTATAACTTCATATTTAGTGTACAGACATGAGAGTGGTATCCAGCTTATTATCTGGGGTAAATGATTCCCCCCCCTCAAAATGTCAACCTATTCCAGTAAAATTGTTTACTTTGATTGATATTAACAGAAAGACCAGAAAATACTCTCCTATAAAACACGTATACTTATGTGTGAATGTGTGTATAAACTCCTGGATCCAACTGACTCCACAAGAACTAATCTACACTGCCAAAACTGAGAAATGTGTGATTACTTTTTTAAAACAGACTCTTAAACTTAAGTACATGCGGTGTTCAAAATAGGCAATGGTATATAAAGGCCTTTATCCTTAACAAGAACGAGAAAGAATTAAAAATAAAAATAAAAATAAATTGGCAGCCATGAGTCTGTGGCGATGCCTGCAACTGAAATACAGAGATTCCCCTGAAGTCCTAATATGTCAACATACTGACTGAAGTGCAGACCTTCTGGAAACTCCTCCCTAAAATCCAGATTAGATTATTCATAAATCCACCTGATGAATCAAGGCTTAACTGAAGCGGTTATGCTGCTAATTCAAAGGGCAGCATTAAGGACATTCGGCTTGAGCTCAGGAATGGTTAACTAACACTGTTAATCCCAATGAAAGCGTATTAAACTCGTGAACTAGGAGACAAAGAAGTTAATTACACTCCCAAAAACCTGAATTTGTGTTTCTCTTTGAGGTGCCTTTGCCACAAAAATGAATTTGTGAAGCTGCAAATCAAGAGTAAAAAGCACTGGAAGTTTTTCCCACACTTTTGTGAGAACAAAGACTTTATAACTAGGTGCAAAATGTGGATTAAAAATTACGTGTGGGTTTGGCACAGGCCTTTTTCAGTCAACTCCTCACTTCCGTCTACAAACAATCCATGTCACTTTCCTTTGGTTAATAAAAAAGAAAAAATACACAGAAAAATGAGAGATGAGCAAAGGTTAGCTAGGTTGTTTTCCCTCTGAGGAGGGTGCTCGCTGTTGGCAGCCCTTTTTGCAGTGAGATTTACAAAGCCTAAACCCAAACTGTGGTTTAGTAGGGGATTTAGCATGTTAGGCTTCTCAAAGGCTCTTCTGACGATCACAGTGGTTTAGAATTCAACTAGAGGGAAAATGTTTGTGTAGAATGAGCGAGAACCTACAGACCCCAGTGTCTGGTCTCCCTCGTGTTTTGGGTTTTGTGTGTGTGCGCGTGTGTGTGTGTGTGTTTTCCCCATTGTTCCATGTCATCACGGTCAAGTCTCAGGAGTCAAGGTGTGGCTGGCGAAAAAACTGTCAGGTATCAAGATCCTGAAAAGGAAAAAATTTGAAAGTTAAAAAAATGTGATCAACTTTGAGTGCAGGAAGAATTGTGTCATGATTTAAAATTGGTCTGTTAGAAACAAGGAGGCATGTTTGCAAGATGTTATTTATGCACTAAGCATTTATTTAGATGCGTTCTGGCCACCCGACAATTTCACTTCTAGCATTTTTAAATCAACCAAGTCCTGAGGGGAAGCATTAAAAATTCTGGATGCCACTGCTTAAACATTGCCGTCACGCTTTGGGGGACAGAAATATTAGTCAAGCTAAATATTGGTTTTTTTAACCTTTAGGTAACCAAACAGGAACACTTAAAGATTAAATATGTACAACTTTCATTGTTTCATGGGAAATGGCCCACTGGTGTGGCAAAGATGATGGAAAGTTGTGTCGGGTCATATGTACGTTTTTAACATTATATTTGCATAAAACGATTGGAAACTAGAATTAATGGCTTTAAAAGTATCTGTATAGGTATAATGAACATAAATGACCCCACTTTTAGTTGCTAGAATAACAAACACTGCGTACAGTGTTGCCAGAACGAATTCCCAATTTTTTCCTTCAAACGAGGAAAGAGAATATAAGCCTTCAGCAGAACTGGTTGATATTTTGTGCAAGAACTGAATGGTCAAAGCTGTTATGTGGACATTTGAGGTCTGCTGACAACATCAGCTCACGCATGAAGTGGCATGAAAAAAAAAATGAAAACGAAAATACAAAATTAAAACACTCAAATTTAGATTTCCCTTGAGTGAATTTAATCTTTTTGTCTCTAGTATCTCTAGAAAAGATGAGACAGCAACAACATTAATGCTGTATTTCATGTTATAGAGACTGACTTATGATTTTAACTGCTGAAGACAACTTTCTTTTTCTTATTCCTTCTGTTTGATAAGTAGAACTGGTTGTATTTTTATTGTTTTGATCCACTCCCGCTCATTTAAACGTTACTGTATGTTCTCATTCCTGGATTTACCTGGAGCTAATAGAGCGCTGGGATCAAAAGTGAATCTCATCTGAAGCTCTTCTGCTGCTGCATCAGGCCCACATTCTCATACACTCTGGAGCTGTCCTCCCTCATCCTGACAACAAATACAAACGAGTGAGAAACTACTATCAGTGTTTTCTTAACAAGTGTTTACATGCAACAGTTCCTTTCAGCATCACTTACTCTGTGCAGGTGGGAGTAGGAATAGGAGTGCAAGGAGGCAGAGGGCTCTGCTCTCCTCCAGTCAGGTCAGACAAAGAGTACTTAATGTTGGTGTATTCGCGTCCTTTAATCTTACTTTTCTGCAGACAAAGCAGATGAATGATAGAAATGGGGCTAAAAAACAACGCGAAAAAAAAATCAAAAACTGAAACTGCTGCATACCTGCTCTTCTTCTATGCGCCTCTGCAGTGTTTCAATGTAGTGCTGTACAGCCATGTAGATGAATCTGTACTGCGCCTCAGTCTGCACCATCCCAGAGCGCTGAGAGCGAACCATCTGTATGGTCTTCGGCACGTCAATGTCACAGTCCACCCCTGCAGCAGAAAAATAACACTTTGAAGGTTTTGGCAAAGTGAAACTAATTTCATTTAGGCTATTTTAATACTTCTTGTCTAATATACAACGAAATCTAACAACTTTATCACATGTACACTGATTTGGTTACAACATATAACATTTGTAACACTTATACTTAACTGCTTTTAATGGAACAGGTGAATTAGAGCTGAAACCAGAACCAGAAAAGCAGCAATGAAAAGGATTAAAAAAAAAATTAAAATTTGCCTATTTCCAAAAGCTACTGTGACTGCAGTAAAAGTGTTTTTAAAAGACTGAATAAAGGGTAAAATGTGTAAATTAATAAATATGTTTTAAAAAAAAAAACATCACCAGATCTGTACCTTAAATTTATTTCTACGTTTCCACAGCATATTTATATAGGGTGCCAAGAGACCAAAATGAAATGAATGCAACATTAAATAATTAATTAAATGTCTCATTAATTAATTGCAACTGGAAATTAATAATTGTTTCAATTAATGAATATAGAAATGTATTTTATTTTAAAAATATTTAGTTATTTCGCTACTTTATTTATTATTTCATGGTTCCTGTGCAGCTCGTCAACAGACCCTAACATCTGAGTGGTGACCCTTCACAGCAAGTCAAAGTAGATCAATCCCAAATAATGGACCGATGCAGTAGACAGCCAGGTATCCCAGAATGCATTTTGAATGAAATCACAGCCGGCAATGGCAGAGGAAACTTTAAGTAAACTGTAAGGTTTTGAAATACTAATATTTCTGTGTCACCAAATTCACATAGGATTTTTAAGGCAACAATGTAGTCATGTAATCTTAAAATAACTGGTCAATTTGTCAAGAGCCTATCTGCACAAGCGTGCCAACATTTTTGGAGATGTGGTTTAACAGGTGGTCTAACAGCCAGCTCGCCTCTCCAGCCATCAGCTGACCAGGCGTTCATCGCACCCACTGAGAACCGCCTGATGCCAGCACACCGCTTTCAAAGTCTTTGCTGACCTTCACCTCTCAGTGGAGGGTAGACATCAGCTGCCTATGCTAGCCAACTATTAAGCACAACCTCCAGGTCTTAAAAAATGAAAATGAAGCCAACTTGCATTGCAGTTGAGACTGCTCCAAAAACAAGTCTAACTCTGGAAAATATCTAAATCCTAATTTATTTTTATATTTCACATTTAATGCATAGTTGCAGTACAGACAGAAAGAGGGCAGGAGCTACACTATATTGCCAAACGTATTCACTCATCTGCCTTCACATATGAACTTGAGTGACATCCCATTCTTAATCCACAGGGTTTCATATGCTTCACCTGTTGCAGCAATAACAGCTTCGCCTCTTCTGGGAAGGCTTTCCACAGGTTTAGGAGTGTGCTGACAGGAGTTTTTGACCATTCTTCCAGAAGCACATTTGTGAGATCAAACACTGATATTGGATGAGAAGGCCTGGCTCACAGTCTCCACTCTAATTCATCCCAAAGGTGTTCTATCGGCTTGAGGTCATGAATGCAGCCCAGTCAACTTCTTCCACACCAAACTTGATCATCCATGTCTTTATGAACCTTGTTTTGCACTGGTGCACAGTCATGTTGGAACAGGAAGGGGCCATCCCCAAACTGTTCCCACAAAGTTGTCCAAAATGTCTTGGTATGCTGAAGCATTAAGAGTTCCTTTCACTGGAACTAAGGAGCCGAGCCCAACTCCTGAAAAACACCCCCACACCATAATCCCCCCTGGTGGCAAACACTGGGCACTATGTGCCTCATCATCCGCAGACCCACTTTGTTATAATACCACTAACAGTTGACTGCAATATTTATTAGCCAGGAAATTTCATGTCTGGACTTGTTGCACGGGTGGCATCCTATCACAGTACCACACTGGAATTCTCTGAGCTCCTGAGAGCGACCCATTCTTTCACAAATGTTTGTAGAAGCAGTCTGCATGTGGCGATGGAGGTGATTGGAACAATGATAAAGATAGACTTAAAATATGCAGAGAGAAAAAAAATGGGGCACAAAAATTGTATATGGCGAATTGTTAGCTTGGTGCTGCAGTGACCCCAGTGTGCATGTACTCACCTTTTTCTCTGATCACATCTATCAGGATGTCAATCACTATAAACGTTCCTGTCCGCCCGATCCCTGCACTGAAAAACAATAGTTTGAGTAAACATATCTCCTCCATTATCACTGGTCAAGTGTTTTCAGTGTGCAACTTGTGGTACCTGCAATGTACCGTTATTGGCCCAGCATCCAGTATGCTCTCCTGTTTCAGGTTGACCTCTTCTAGAAAGTCGAGTACACCACCTGGGTCAGTGGGGACTCCATGGTCTGGCCAGGCCCTAAAGTGGTACTGCCAAACTGTACGTTCTGTGTTGCCCTAAACAATTTTCAAACAGAGTATTATCAAGGGGGTTTATAGACTTTGAGCAGCTTTTAAACTGACAGTTATCTTTATCAACCCAGCAATTCTGTGAGGATGTCAAAGAAAGGATTTAAATTTTTAACATTTATTGCAGTGAAGTTCAATGATGTATAACTACCATTTTTCTGAAGAATCGTCATGTTACATTTGCACAAGACAAACAACTTACCTGTCCAACTTTGGAAAGTTTCAGTTCTCTTAAGATGTAGTCATGTGCAGACGTCTCTCTGACATTGCGAACACGCATGGCCCCGTACTCTTTCAGTGCTGACATGTCTGGCCAGTACTTCACACACTTACTCTGTTGAGATACAATTAGATTTACTTTGTAGTAACAGAAGTAGTAGCTACACTGGAAATATTTATTGATACAAAATGTGTTGGTGTAATGGCTTTCAGGTCATAGACAACAAACTGACATAACACCAGCAATTTCTATTACATTTTCTGTTATCTTACACAATTATATTAATTTCTAAACCCCAGTTCTTTTATTCATGGAGTCCTATTTTTTCCTTTTCCAAATATGAAACTTAGCTTCCAGGACCTTCCTGTACTATTATTGGAACAGAGTGTATATATAATTCTGACTTGCACGTAGGCTAGTCCACCTACCTTTAAACATATTAAAATCTTCTGTTTAAAATTCAGTGAAAATATTATTAGGGAAAGCTGTCACATTATCATTCTGTCTGACTCATCCAATGGTCATAGATGGGTTGTTTAAAAAGGTTATTAAAGACACAGACTGCGTTCTTTTGGCTGTTTTATCCATTTTACTTGTTTAAGAAAAGTAACTTTGATTATCACTAACCATCCACACTCTGCAGGAATCAAATGTTTTGGTGTCTTTCCCTGCATTTCTATACTACAGCTACAATACATTCATTTAAATCTTACAACAAATAAATATGTAATTAAAAAGGCAGATTACAACCAATTTGCATGAAATTTGATAGATTAAAAATTGTAGGTAAGATTGGCTAAGCTGGCTAGTATTAGCATGAGGTTGGCTTTTATTCTTTTTTTTTATATCCACACAATATTCTTTACCGTTTTTAATAGTATTATTATTTATTTTATATTATTGTATTTTATTTTATCTGTTTAATTGAGCTCTATTCTAATTTTTCTATTTTACTTTTTTATATTATGATTTAATGAGCTATTTTTACTTTATTCTATATATTTTGTCACAGGTTGTGTTTAATGTTTTGCTGCTCTAACAGGATTTTTCAACCTTTAGGATGGCATGTCTTATTTTATCTTAAAATACTTCCATTTAGGCAGCACCGGTAGTGTCTCAGAGATGTGCTTTTGTTTTGCTTTATTTTGTATCAAACAGCTAACAGAAGTAAACAGTGAAGCGGGACATAAACCTAAACATCAGATTGAATTTTACAATAGCTATTCAAATAATGTTTCAAGGAGGTGTACAAACTATTAACAAATTGGTAAGCATTACTAATTATCTTCACTATTAACAACAAAATACTAACTAAAGCTTAATGAACTACAAGTTTAGAATTTGTTAACAAGGGAGTTTATCGCTGGCAGTCTGCCAGCTAAGATGAATAACTTCAAGAATCTGGGTAGCACACAAACAACACACACATCGTGAAATAACATCTAAACCTTAAAGGTGGAACTGCAGTTCAGCGTTTTTCTTACCTTCCCTCTTTCCACCTCTTTGGTGGTCATGACGATGACTCGAGAGTCCTCCTGAAAAACCATCCTCCAGAAGTCACTGATGGTGTTATGCAGACAGCCCTGAGTGGCAATGTAGCTCTTCTTCACCTTGGTGCTATTACACTTTGAGTCCAAATCCGGCTGCACAAACACACGCACACATGACACAGTCAGCAACTGAGAAATACAACAAACAAGAACACAAACAGACTGATAACACAGGCATTGTGTGCATGTGCCCCTGAGGCTGACATGAGTTTACCATGACACTGGATACTACCATGATGATATTGGCGTTGATATAGTCAGAGCCTGCCTCATCTGGGTCACCATCATTCAGCACCACGCGTGTGTGGTCGACTGGAAACACAAATAAAAACAGTACAGTTAGTTGCCTTCGAAAATCCCCTGAGGAGATCCCCGAGTTGTTACACTGAAGGTTTTTTTATAGAGAAAGAACAGTCAGATTTTCTTACAAGGCAGAATGTTCTTGTATCTGTTCTTGTTTTTGTTCTCCGCTCTCTGGCCCTCTTTACGACTGTAGAGCAGCTTGCACTCTTGCTGCTGTAAGGTCTGAATAGGAAAAAGGGGGAGAGTCACATTTCCAGCCAAGACTTTAAATATGTTTATTCACACTTCGACCAATGATTAATTTAACAACTTTGCATAGAGGTCTATGGAAGACAGTTGGGTGTTATTGGCTCTCTGTGGTCTCTGGTCACCATGTCACTGTAAACTGCTTCCTGACTGGATGCCCCTCAGGAGTCAGACAGGAGGATTACCCGGTTTCAAACCACCAAGCCAGTAACAGTGAAAACACTCAGCATGAGGCTTCATAATGGCACCACACAAAATGCAGTAGTGGCTATATTTTATACTGTCTGTACAGACGTATATACATACAATAGAGATCCATGAAAACATGAGCAACAGCGGGCTGACTACAGTCCACTTCACACCCATGTGTGCCGTCTCCCATGTTTTAGTTGCTGTAACATAGTAATTTCCCAACTTTTGGGATTAATTATTTCATATCTCATCTGATCTTATTAATAACAATGGTTTTCTGAAAGTTGGGCAGAGCTCCCTTAATTAAACAAATGCTTTTAATAACAATTACCAAAATGTCTATTTTCATGCAGATGAATATTTTTTGTTTATACATGAAATGGTGTCTTTCTCAATTTAAGCCACTAACCGCTTCACTTTTGATCTTTACATGACATCATTACCTTATTTCTTTAAGTTATCCATAAAAAAAGTACCTGATTAATAAAAATTAACACACACACACACACACACACAAACAAAACCACTCACCTCAAATTCTTCCCAAAATCCCTGTTTGACCTTGTCTGTTGCCTCCGCGAGTTTACTAAGCTCCCTAACTCGACTTTCAATCTCTGCTGCGTTAATTCGGGTAGTGTTCAGAGGCTGCAGAGAAGAGCAGGAGTCAGAAGAGAAACAAGTCAGGCAAAGTTTCCTTCCTTTAATATTGAACAGGTTTTGAGGGAGCCGTATTGCCCTGAATGTTAAGGGAGATGGGTCAAACCTGTTTGAGCTGAAGCACGGTGCCCAGAGTTTCAACCATGGGGTTCTTCTTGTAGTGCTCTACCAAGTCTGTGAGAGAGTCAAACTTCTCCCCACCACCCACATCATACTTCAGGTCATGCTGAGCAAAAAGACACAGGTACAACAGTCCTCAAGAGCTAGGTAAGATTTTACAATTTCTGGCAATTTTCATACATGATGGAATATCCTGTCTTAAATTATTGGGATGTTGGTGTTTCAGTAATGTTCAAAATGTGTAAAAAGTCTGTTGTATGGAAACACAACAGCAAGCTTACCCACCCTGGGTAACTATATCAGCTATATAACTTCCACCAACACCACTGGCCATTGTTAAAATCATTCCCTAAGTCAGTGTCCTGCTTCTGAATTTGCAAATTTTATTAATACTGTCTGTGCAACCTCACACACTGCTTCATATTTGCCTCAGACAAAGGAGAAATGAGCCAACGATGGGATTACTTGCCTAGTGCTGACTGCTCTGCTCCGAAACTTTACCGCCACTTCATACATTTTATTCGTTTAAGTAGGTTGAGACATGTAGTCATGTCGTTGAGACATGTTTAGTGATATTGGTGTGCACTTTTTGCAGGCCGTAAATGCAAAGTGAAGTTTTCAGGGTGTTTTATTCAAGCACTGATTCTCACAGAAAGAGGTTCTGTTTACATAAGGTTCTATTGTTCACGTATTTCAACTGCAAAGTACTCTATGACTTATAAAGAAGTCTGTGTACGTTGTCAGTCATCCAAGTCATGGTAGTCATGAGAACTTGAAAAGAAGGCAGCTGGACTTCTTTAGGTTTTAGAAAAACCCAAAACTGAAAGAAGTCCAGTTGCCTTCTCTCAAGATGACTTATAAATAACCAAGTAATATAATCAGCTGCCTCTCTAGTGAATATCTCATTCTGATTACGTATGCCAACTCCACAGCTGGTAGTCCTTGTTCTGCTCTGCAACAGTAAGCTCAGTGTGGCAGAACATGAACCAGTTCTGCAACTGCTACAGATTTCCTCCAGTACACAGTGGATTTGCAGAGCAGAACAGGGATGACCAAGCTCAGCTGCAGTCCGAGATGATGGGGATGGAAAAGGTCAACTGGTGAAACTTTTTGAAGAGCAGACTAAGTATTAAAGAATGCCACAACAGCAATCTGGCCTGCTAACCAGCCAAAAGGGCCAGCGCTAGCTGGTTAGCAGACTTTCAAAATAAACGGGATTGTCACCTGATAAATCTATTTCCACTGGAAAGATGAAAAAATGTTTAAACTAAATCTCTAAATATACTTGGATGGCTGCGAGTATACCTGTGTGTCCCACCCAGGCAACGTTTAGGTGTGAGAAATACTAAGTGCGCACAAAAGCTGGATCTTACCTGGCAACGGATCATGACGTGAGTGACTTTGGGTTTACTGTCGCTGCTGTCCGTTTTGTCGTCTCCAGTACGGACCGACAGAACAAAATCTCCCGGATGGCTCTGGCTCTCTCTCACCAGGAAACTACCATTTTTGCCTTTCTCCGTAAGCAGCTTCTCAGCCTCCCTGCCCGACAGGTGTCCATGGAACCATCTGCAACAAGAAAATATGAAGATAGTAGAATATATCACACAACAACACATCTGCTTTCATTTAACTTGACCTACAAGATCCGTATTAGTTTACTTGAAGCACAGTTGATCATACACAAAGGAAATAACATTAAAATACGAAGCTTATAGTTTTCAATTCAAGCTTACTGTGAAACGAATAATCTATACAAGCTAATACAAACTGTATTACTTGACATAGTCTGGAAAACAACAGCTGGCACCAAATTTGTCTTATGTAAATTTAATTTACAAAATGTTAAACATGCTCAAAAATAACAGAAAAATCATTTGAACTTGTAAAGTTATTAGAGCTGAACTAATAATATGAACTAATAATACCTCAAGGTCCACATTCTAGCATAAAAATATTACATCAACACCAACACTCACCTCTCTGAGGTGGGATCCGCACAGTTGAGTGGATACTTGAGCTCAATAACATCTCCGTTTTTCTCTTTCAGTTGCCCATGGTGTTCCATGTAATACTGCACCAGCTCTGCAAGAGTGGCAAACTTCTCCCCACCATAAAGGTCATAGTAATCGCCTGTGTTCTGGATCTTAATATGGGTGACCGCTCCATTTCGCCTGCAGAAGAGCACAAACATTTAGAGAAATGCTGCTAGCATGTGTAAGATCACCATCATTAGGTCATAAATCTGGAAACCCATCATCTATCTGTCTATCCATTTTCTAGCGCTTACTCATGTCCAGGTTGTGTGGACAGCAGTCTAAGCAGAGATGCCCACACCCTCCTCAGCCACCATTCCACATCATCCTATCTTCCCCATGTGAGATGAGCAATAACTGAAACCAGCACAGTGAGGATGAGGGTGTAACATGATTTTTTGTTTGCTGGTCTGGAGCATTCAGGTATGTGTTACCAGAATGCCACAATCTTCCTAGGAGTGAACATCACACCAAATTCACCCCAATATCTGACTGTGCAGAGAAATTGCGCAAAAATAAATAAATTAAAAAAACCAGAGCTATGTCTCAGACTCTACAGGCTTCAGTTAGCATGTTAAATGTTAAACCTCATGACAGCACAGTTATAAAAAAGACTAAACAAATATTGCTTGTTCGGAAGGGTTGCCAGGAAAAAGCCCCTTCTCTCTATAAAGACCATGACAGCACAGCTTAGGTTTGCAAAGTTGCAGCTGAACAAATCACAAGACTTCTGGAACAATATCCTTTGGACCAACAAGACCACAGTGGAGATGTGTGGCCAAAGGATACACATTTAGCAAAAACCAAACAGGGCATGTGAGAACAAACACCTCATACCAACTGTCAATAACAGTGGTGGAGGGGTGACAATTTGGGCTTGATTTTGCCACAGGACCTGGGCGCCTTGCAGTCACTGACTTGGCCATGAACTCCTTTGTATACCAAAATATTCTAATCAAATGTGAGGTCATTTATTCAACAGCTAACGTTTGGTCGAAACTGGATCATGGATCAAATCTGTGTGTAAATGGTGTGTACAAACATTCCATGCACAAATCAGTGATTTACCAATATTTTCATACCTGAATGTGTTTGTACTCTTAGAACAAATGTAGAAGTGCCTCAGGCCATGCATATGAACAAATGATGAAGGCCTGGCTGTCTTAGGAAATTAAAACAAGTCTCTATTTTTTAATTAATGTATTTCTTATTGCCTTTTGGTCATTACATACAGTTTTCCAAAACAATACCAAAATGCTCAGAATCACAATTTAAATTTTTTTTAAAAAATAAACTGCATGCTGAGACCATATTTCTCCAATATTAGCTTCTCTTCATTGGCTCCCTGTTAGAAATTCAAGAATTGAATTTAAAACCCTTTTCATCACATATAAAAGTTTGACTAGTCAGGGCCAATCATATTTTAAAAACCTCATAGTACCATATTATAATAACAGAGCACTTCACTCTCATATTGCAGGCTTCCTTGTGGTTCCTAAAGTTAATAAGAATGGGAAGCAGAGCCTTCAGCTATCAAGTCCCTCTCATGTAGAACCAGCTGCATACAGTGCTCTGAAAACTTTTTTTGCATGACTGCAGCTCTGCTATGGTGTTAAAGGACCACTATCTACCCACAATGCTGTATACTGTGTATGTGTGTACGGCTGTTTGGCCTTTCAGACGACAGCACTACCACCCCCCGCCCCCACCCCACACACACACACAGAGTAAAACAAACCATTAAGGAGAAAATCTAAAATGTCTCTAGAAATGCAGTTATATTAAGCTCCAATTTCATATCAAAGCAATAAACAAGATGAACCCACAAAGCTCAGTGCTGCAAGTGTCAGTTTTAAGTGGAGATTCTGACATCAAACTACATCATTAAATGGAAAAATAAGCTTTTTAAAAAAAAAAAACAAAAAAAAAACATGCCTTGCTTAACAAGCTATTGGCAGTCACTCTGACCATGATCAATCCAAGATTATTACTGTGAATGCTGCAAGCATTCACAGTATAGTTGTTGTAATTGTCTGTCTTACTTCTCACTTGTGAAAATTACTTGTGAAAATACTGTCACTGTCTTTAGGAAACTGTTCCAGGCACATTACATTAACTGAACTGAAACAAGCCTTAGGTTTGTTTCTGTTCTAGCCCATCTGATGCAGAGTGATAGTGAGAAACAATATACAATTAGCAACGTGATAAACATTTTAACACTGTCACATGCACCAGTAACACCATGGGTATCATTTTTATTGCATGTGGTGAGAAGTTGAATAAATAGTGGTAAAACATCTTAGAGAGGGGAGCGGGGGAAAAAAACAAAAACTTTTTGGTGAGACAAACTGTTGAGTCATTGTAGGTGACTGCCATTAACTCAGAAAATAGAAAAAAGGAGAACTTGTGGCAGATCTGCAGCTCAGTAAAAAGCAACTGTCAGTGACTTACCGTTAACTCTGGCAAAAAAAAAGGAAGGAAAAAAAAAAAAAGGAGACGAGACGTGCTGGTTTGAACTAGTGTCCTTGTGGAAATGTACGTTTCCACAAAAGAAGCATGACTTGTTTTGTTTCCATAGGAAGTAAATATGGTGTAAGATGAGAGACTATACAGCTGAAATATGTGGCTGTTCCAGAAATAACATTGGCTACATCAGCTAAACTGACTTAATGATACTTCATCTTAAAAATTTATGACCCAACAGGCCTCAAGATAAAACTACAAATTTTTTTTGCATCAGTAACCCCCCCCCCCCCCCTTCAGATAATACTGGCTTTCTTGAGATCATCCAAAATTGTAAAAGAGAGAGCACAACTTTGTTTTTACAATTACTCTATTTAAAAGTTCAATTATACTGCTGGGGACAGGACATAAAGAACCTAATATAGGCACATCGTGTCATGTTACTGCTTAAACAATTCCCCTGTCCACACACCCAGCAGATGCAGAGCAACATTATTGCTCCTTTGGAGTCATGTTTGTGTCCACCTGATTAATGCAAGTCTAATATTTACTCTCAGGCTTGCTCTGCACCGGCTCCTGAGTGAACCATCTGGCTATTAAGCCGCTGGATGTAGACGTGCTAGTTGCCAACTCTGCCTGTGTGTTAGTACAGTGCTGGGTAGGTAGTGTGCTACAGGGGGTTTTCTGCGCTTGTTCACTCCAAACACCTGCCTGCTGCTCTTGGAAATAAAACTGATGAGAGCAGAGCATGGAAAATAAAGACAATGATACTAAATAGACTAAAATGTCCTGCAGAGCTGAGGGATTATCCTCTGTGAATTTATTAAAATGCCATTCAAGTTCCACAGTCTTTTGGCCCACGCAGTGGTTTTTAAAACTCTTATGCACAGAAAAGTTTAGCCAAAATATCAAGGCAAGCCTATTTTTATAGACTATGACATTTGATATGTTGGGATTTTTTTTATTGAACTGTTAGCAGCATCTGAATCTAGGATGACATCTGCAATTTAATAACATGTACTACTCTTTCTAACTCTGTCGCATTATCAGACACTTTCACTTCTGCTGCCTCGAGTTTAGATCCAGAGGTCTTTTGAACTTTGTGAAATTTCTCTTAAAGGAGATGTTTGGTTTCCAAGAGCATGGTAACGTGACGCTGAATTGGAGAAGCGGAAGAAAATGGATGGCTGGCTGGATGGATATAATGAACACATTTATATCTCTACCCCCACCTCCACCCACCCCCGCCAGCTTAACTTATGATACAGCAGGTTTACTGTGTGGGTCAGACAGCTCAGTGTGATAAGTCGTTGTCGCTGGATCAAGAGGTGTTTTGAGTCCCCCTTGCATTTCTTACCCATTTCACAAGCAAGAATATTTTTGTTTTATTTTATTCTAACTCCTCTGGAGTATGCTGCTTTGTACAATCATGAGTATCATCACTTACCTTACTGAGAGCGTAAAGTCTCCTGGATTGCTTTTACTGGGTCTGGCTAAAAAGCTCCCATCCACTCCACGAGTCAGCAGAAGGTTTTCAGCCTCCACACCTGTGATGTTGGGGTGAAACCACCTAAGAGACGACAAGTAAATTAAACATTTAGTCTCACTATTAACATATGCATTTATTTACAACTTCCTATATATGGCATGGTGTGAACCTATTTCCAAAAGTTCAGAAATTGCAATCACACCACAACAATGTAAAATGCACAACAACAGCACAACATAATATACTCAGAGAGGATAGCCAGTTACGGTGCTAAAAAAAGTGTCCAAAAATGTAGCTTAACTGCTTAGTATGCACTTAATTACTTGCCATTTTCAATCCACCATTCAGAGAAAGCAGTCTCAAAGTCTTTCTAAAGGCTTCTAGTTAAGTTTTGATTTGGAACCGAAGGTACAAAAGAGCCATGCTGTCTCTGTCTTCCCTCACTTCCTCTCTATCCAACACCGTTTTCCAGCAAAGAGATTCAGAGGCTGACCACTTTCTTCCTACAACTGCCACCCTCCACTCCCCCCAAGACTGCCTACCCGTTTCATTCATGTCTCCATTCTGGGGATCTCCTGCTACTTCTCCCTCCCTGTGAATACGATCCTCATATTTTGCCTCTGTCTGTACAAGAAGTTTGATCTGTGCACTGTTTTTGTAAAACGTCTTTATTCCTCTGTGTTCACTCACAGTGAGGTTTTAACGTGTTACATTTATTACGCTTCAGTTTCATGATTTCTGTCTACTCTGCAAATAGCTACAGCACGAAACATACTTCATTTCCGTTTTTCCGATGCATTCCTGGGGTTTTCCCTTTTTCTCGTTAAAATGACTCGTTAATTATATATATATATATATATATATAGTGCCTTTTCTTCAGTTGTTTGTAAATAAAACTGGTCTGACTTGGACTGCAGCTAAAAGCATAACAAACCCATCCAGTAAGATGTATGTCATTAGTAGCTGTAGCAGGGTGAGTTAACTTCAACTTTGCCTATTGCTAACTACACTTAGTGAACAACTGAATTAGCTTTCTTGGCTGTGAAGCGGTGTCACAGCGCTGTTTACTTAACATCTTCAGACTATGCTTTAAGTTGCCGGTGTAACGCTAAATGAAGGGGTCCTACACCACCTATTTCTCTGTTTCCAGAAGCGTCGGCACTCCCACTGATTGTTCACCGACATACCAAGATCCAAATAACTGAGTTAAGTTAAAGTTAGCAGACCCAGCTAGCATTATCAGCAGACATTGTTTTCCAGACAGCCCGTTCTTACCTCCGAGATGTCATTTTTTTTTCGTTCCTCACTTCCTCGCTGGCAGTTAGCAGTAGCTTTAATTAGCTGGCTAACCTTTCCCACTGTTAATGCTTCAGCTACAGTGTAAAGTGCTTCATTGGTTCACATCCGGTCAAAACGGGCACCGAAATCTAGTTAAGCATCGACGCCAAAATTTTTGATTGCGTCCGTTATAGAAAAAACTCTCTAGGCCTCGGCCCCGGAGACTTCACAGCAAGTCGATTATTGGACGTCACCAAACCTGCGACAAAAACAGAGGGTGCAGTGGATTATTTCACCCTGGGCGGCCGTTTCTCGCGGTCACTCTACCCCGCGTAAATAAAAGCTACAGCTCTCGGGCCGTCCGGTAAACGGCGTGAAATAAATTAAAGAGACAGATCACTTTCACTTAGCGCATGCTCGTTAAAAGCTGATTTTATGATACAGCGGCGAAAGCGGCACACGGGGAAGAACGTCTGCGGAGCTTCTCGATCAGTTCGCTGAATCTCTTCGCTCGAAACTTCATCGCGAAAAGTCGAGCAGAAGATAATAATAAACCTAGAAATGTAAAATGTTTATTTTTTTATTAACGTAATTAGATGCTAGATCTTCTACCATTTTTATTCTATTATCCAACTTTTATAGTGTTTTGTTGCTGTGTTTTTAGAAACTTGAAGCTGTCTTAAAATATAACTAACATACATTAGTTTTAATTTTATTTTAGTATACAGTTTGAACATTTTACATGCGGTCTTTCTACCCGCTGTGGCAATGGAGTAGCTGAAATTAGTTTATTTATTTATGCTATTACATGTACGACGTAAATGATTTTAAAATCACTGCACTGACCTATAATTGTAATATTTTTTCTCAACAATTAATCTAACACTGTGTTTTGGTATTTGTCATTTTGTCTGTAAAATTACCCAAGATGTTCATTAAAATCACTGAATCATTGTACTTATTTTCCAAAAATAATAAATCCATAAGACTGCTGGATAATTATCTGACTTTTGTTAAATGTTTCTATTTATATTTGATCCAAACATTTATCATAATTAATCCAGCCACTTTGGGGGGTGGGGGGCACAAGTCAGTGTACTCCTAGTGACAGGCTGGAAGGGCTGCGCCAGAAAGATATAGTGTAAAAACGTGGTCAAATCAAACATGTGGATCATAAAGAATGAGTTCCATACCGGATCAGTCGGAGTTAAGAATGACCACCTTTGGTGCTGTTGGCCAACAGGGTGCCAGTGGAAACTGGCAAAGAGAGAGGTGGAAAAGGAAAATCCTTACAGTAAGTTGTATGTGAGGCTGGACACTCAGGAAGGAGAAAGTACCATTTGGCTAGGCAGAGAGATTGAGCTGGAAAGGATGTGCAACAGGTTAGGTTGGCTAAAGACAGAAATGTGCTAACAAATGAAGAGTGTTGAAGCTAGAAGAAGTGTTTTGAATGAAGAAAATAAGAGAGGACAGATAGTGAATTAGTAAGGAGGAAATGAGGGCAGCTATGAACAGAATGAGAATGAAGAGTGGAAAGGAGGTTGGTCCAGATGATATACCTGTAGAGGTATGGAGATGTCTAGTAGAGAGGACAGTGGACTTTTAACCAGATTAACATAATCCTGGAGGGTGAGAGGATGCCTAAGGAATGGAAAAGAAGTGTACTGGTACCAATTTTCAAGAACATGGGTGATGTGCAGAGCTGTAGTAACTACAGAAGGTTAAAACTGAGGAGCCATACCATGAAACAACAGTATAGGGAAGAGTTGTTCAAGCTAGGCTGAGGAGATAGGTGACGATCAGTGAGCAGCAGCACTGCTTCATGCTGAGAACGAGCACTACAGATGCAATGTTTGTTCTGAGAGTGTTGATGGAGAAGTACAGAGAAGGTCAGAAGGAGCTGCACTGTGCCTTTGTGAATCTAAAGAAAGCATATGACGGGGTGCCAAGAGAGGAACTGTGGTATTGCATGAGGAAGTCAGAAGTGGCAGAGAAGTATGTGAGGGTGGTGCAAGACATGTATGAGGACCGACACAGTGGTGAGGTGTGCAGCAGGAGTTACAGATGGGTTCAAAGTGGGGGAGGGATTACATCAGGGGTCAGTTCAGAGCCCCTTCTAGTTTGCGATGGTAATGAACAGGTTATCCGGCAGGAGTCTCCGTGGACTATGATGTTTGCAGATGACATTGTGATCTCGAGTGAGAGTAGGGAGCAGGTGGAAGAGACCCTCGAGAGGTGGAGAGAAGAGAAATCAAAGTCAGTAGAAGTAAGACAGAATATGCGTGTGAATGAGAGGGAGACAGGAGGATTACAAGGATTACAGCTAGTGAAGCCAGATACGTTTAAATACGGTGGCACTGATAAAAAGACAGGAGGCTGAACTGGATTTGGCGGAGGTGAAGATGCTTTTCACTGGGATTGATCAGAATGGACAAGATTGGAAATGATTACATCAAGGGGACAGCTCAGGTTGAGCAGTTTGAAGACAAAGTTAGAGAGGCAAGGCTGGGATGTTTGGACATGTGCAAAGGAGGGATAGTGGATATACTGGATAAAGGATGGAGCTGCCAGGCAGGAGGAAAAGAGAAAGACCACAGAGAAGATGAATGACATGTATGAGGAGGACATGCAGAGGGTTGAAAAAGGATGCTAGGGATAGGGTGAGATGGAGGCAGCTGATCTGCAGTGGTGACCCCTCGAAGGAGCAGCCAAAAGAAGATTTATCATAATTGTGTTTAAATTTTAATTCATGCAGCACTGAGCTTGTTGTCCACCTGTATATTTGTATAATTGATCTGTCATCATGTAAAAAATTTTATAAAATTTAAGTCTATAACTAGTGCCATGCTATAACACAGTCCTACACTGATACATGTATCGTGTATTCATGAATTATCCTGCAAATGCATTTCAAGTAGACTGTCATTTGCTACTATACAACATAAATAAAATATGATTATTATTAATGTATCAAAAATGTTAATATCATTTTGTAGTACTGATATGAGGTGCTACCGCTGTTTTGGATATTTTCTTTTTATATTATTATTATTACTACTACTAATTAAATTGGTGCTGGTTTTACAGATGTTTGTTTGATTTGATTGTTTCATAAATCAGAAAACATAAGTATTTGTACACAAAAGGAAAAAGCAAAATCAAAACCATAACGAAATAATGAACACGAGAAGTTGTGTGTGCGTGTGTGTACAACATAAATATTAAAACAATATACATTTGCATATGAATATCCCTTATGGGGTTGACTTTCGCAGCCATATATAAGTTACATGGACTTAAGTACTTTTTCTAGTACCAGATGAGGAGACAGAGTTGCTTTTGGCTTCCTTTTGAGAGCGTATGTATCATCCTCGGAGGTTTGGCCCTCTCAGGTTGCCGTGCAATAAGCCCGTACGTGGCAGTCTGAGAGCAGTCCAGAGCAGCCGAGGCTGGTGCGGCTCCTCTCCTGCAACAGTCCATTTACACAAACGGGATATACTGAAGCGAGGAAACTTTTTATACCGTCAGACTTACTTTTACGCTCAACATACAACCACTAAAACATGTTTACCTTGTCGGAGCTTGTTGTCTTGCTGGCCGTCCTGTCTGCCACTGCCTCTGGCTACTTCGTTAGCATAGACGCCCATGCCGAGGAGTGCTTCTACGAGCGGGTTAACTCCGGCACCAAGATGGGCCTCATGTTTGAGGTGGCCGAAGGAGGCTTTCTGGACATCGACGTCGAGGTGAGGTGTTTCACGCAGCCAGCAAAAGAGCCGCCTAACGCGGGCCGGAATATACTTTTAAAACAAAATGCACTGGAACACAAGGCCTGTGCTAATGTTAGCTGTTAGCTGGTACCGCCAAGTGAAACTAGTTAGATGCGGTGCGGGTTTATAGGATTTAACTTCAGTTGCATGTAAGACATTGTAATTTACATATTACAGAGTTGTTCTGTTAGTTTTATGATAAGAGGTGCTTGTCACAGATGGATAAATTATTCACAATGAAGTAGCAGGAAGTGCAGCGTTAGCATTGTGTCTAAGCTGCTAATTATGTAGCCAATATGATTATTGAACATTTAGTGCATTGTCGAATTCAAGTGGGATTAGCTTATTTTTACAAGTTTACAATAGGCAATGTAGTGTTTCTGTTCCACTTAGTTGCTGCCATATGTTCCCCAAAGCCCATCGTGTTATTCTTCCGTCATGCAGCAGTGTTATTTACTCAGATATCTTTCTGTCTGCAGATAACAGGGCCTGACGGTAAGCAGATTTACAAAGGGGACAGAGAGTCCAGTGGGAAATACTCTGTGGCAGCACACATGGATGGAACCTACAAGTTCTGCTTCAGCAACAAGATGTCAACCATGACACCCAAGATTGTCATGTTCACCATTGATATCGGAGAGGCTCCCAAAGGCCAAGACATGGAGACAGAAGGTACACAATGAGTGCATGTATGGTTTAAATGCAAGCCTTTTTCTTTATTTTGTTTCTATTCCTTGTATTAATTTCTTGCCTTTTGACATCGTTATGTGGACTCACTGTTTCCCTCTTTGTAGGTGGTGACAGCTGGGATGGTAGGGCACAGAGCAGGCTTTGAACTGCTGTTGTGAAATAGACTTGAGTTTGTGATGCACTGCAGTTTTCTCTAACCAGTGTTGCTTCCATAGTAAAAACTAATATTAAGCATATGTAGGCGAGAAGCGGTGATGCTTGTGAATGATTTGATTTGTTGCACATGGTTAGAACATGTATGAAGTATAAATGAAATGTCTCTGGTAATGGAACAGCACCACCAGATAGGTACATCACAGGTGTGAAAATGATATGCACATCTTGCATGTTTTGTTTTTTTTAAGATTGGGGGGGGGTTTTACCAGTGTATCGTGACTCATCGCTGACAGGCTACTTTTCTTTTGTTTCAGCCCACCAAAACAAGCTGGAGGAGATGATCAACGAGCTGGCAGTTGCCATGACAGCCGTGAAGCATGAGCAGGAGTACATGGAGGTCCGTGAGAGGATACACAGAGCAAGTAAGAGCCTTTTCAGAAAGTCCAATTATGATGGTAATAGTGAGTGTAAATTCATCTTTATAAATGGTCTCATCATGTTGTTCTTTTCCATCCAGTCAATGACAACACAAACAGCAGAGTGGTCCTGTGGTCATTCTTTGAAGCTCTGGTTCTGGTGGCAATGACACTCGGACAGATTTACTACCTGAAGCGATTTTTCGAAGTGCGACGAGTGGTGTAGTGCGATTCAAATGATACTCCTCTGTGTCCTCCACTGTTTTTTCTCCAACACCGAGACAGTTATTTACACTCTGGAAATGAAAGTGGCAGTTTTGAGTAAAGCCTACATATGATTGGATCTCAGATGTTTTGTTCTCTTGTTACCTGTTTGGTTTCTTCTTTAAATGTAATTTATGTTTGGAACGAATGGCCAAAAGATTGTGGGATAAATTTCCTTTTTCATTAGTTTTTCTTTTTAACAGATTTGTTTAATTACACTTCTTGTCAGTACAGTTGTTTCCTGTGCAAAAGGCTGTAAGGCTCAGTGTCTGACTTAAAATTGCACATGAATGGACAGGCATGTGTGGTGTTATCACTATGGAATGTTGCCTTTATTAAAATTTAAATGGAAACCTTTTTGAAATGGGAAAAAAAACCCGCACACCTGAAAACCTGAATGCATAAAAATTAGCATCTGAGATGTAAAGGGTCTGATTTCAGGTTTCAAAGCCAAGTGAGACTGGCACATACTGCCTGTCGTCTTAATTCTCAAAATCCACAAATTGCACTCCTGATGAACTTGTCTAGCGAACTGAAGGATCTACATTGCAGCTGGTCTTTAAGGGAAACTGTAGATCTTCTAACACTGTCTGCTGATTCATAGTGATTTGTGGCAAAGGTGGGAGGACATCTTTTCGGGGGGGGGGGGTATGGCTCACTCCCCACATAGTTCAGAAACAAAATTCAACAGTTTTTGCCTAAAAAATTAATGCATTGATTTTGAAACTCTTGGATTTTACAAAACTTTGTTCTGGTTGTAAGGAGCAGAAGCAGGGTTTGATTTTAACTGAACTATTTGGGGTGCCCCTCAAAGTGT
Source organism: Cichlasoma orientale (assembly GCA_034780415.1). Classification (NCBI taxonomy): domain Eukaryota; kingdom Metazoa; phylum Chordata; class Actinopteri; order Cichliformes; family Cichlidae; genus Cichlasoma; species Cichlasoma orientale. The sequence continues at coordinate 109,919 of JAVDPK010002989.1, forward strand.
AGAGGAATGCTGATATCCATGTTACATGTTGATTTGGGTGGGCTGGGTAGGTAGGGGGTCTGATGCTTGATGACTGCTGTGTTCTTTAGTTGCTTATATAGTTATTTTTGTTGGGGATTTTAAATTATACGATTGTATAAATTTTGATTTTTTTTCTCCCCCCCTCGAGCATATCTAGTGACATGCAACTGTTTGGATGTTTCTTCCAAGTATATATACGTCCAAAGCAGTATAGCTTTCCATCTAGCACACAGTCGCAACACCATAAACGGTGCATGCACCAGATATGCTCCAGTTTTATATTTGAAACAATCTTTGGTGAGCTCAGGCAGGAAAGTTGCTCTGTACACAGTTTCTCCTTTTTGTGACAAAAAAAAATCTGCTAAATGAATCTGTACAAATGTAGAACTGTGGTCTGTGAAAAATGCCCCAGGTTTCATAATAAAGCCAATATTCTGTACAATTATTTTGATGTCTTTATAGATGGGTGGTAACAGTTTATTATGACCAGAGAGAAAACACACAGCTTGACTTGTCAATGGATGTAAATAAGTAACAGCAACATTAAATTACACTTGCAACAGAGACGCTGGTTTTCAAGATTCAAGAGGTTTATTGTGACCCCAAGTGATGAGGTAGCAGGGAATGAAACTAATGAGGTCCTGGTGAAACAGCACTACAGCAAGCTAACAACTAAAGTGAGTAATCCAATTTAACCAATCTAACATGAGACAGCCCCCAAAACAGGAATGGTTTTATAGGTGGAGGCCACTGACATCTTTTTGCCTCCTCATCTTTTCTGACTAGTTCTGCATTTGGCTAGGGTCAGTGTCGCTACTGGTAGCATGAGGTGATCCCTGCACAGGTAGTCCAACTCCTCCAGGATGGCACATCAATACGAGCCACTGCCAGAAGGTTTGCTGTGCCTCCCAGCACAGTCTCAAAAGCATGGAGGCGGTTGCAGGAGACAGGCAGTTGCTCTAGGAGAGCTGGACAGGATGTTACAATAGGAGTTAGTGCTATTAGGCAATAGTCATTCAGGCATGACTGCTGCTGGTATGTTGTCTGGGGTGCAGCCTTACAGGGCTCAACTTTCACAAGAGATTTACTTCTCTGGTTACACTGGGAAGCACAGAATGTGCTGCTCACCTGGTGGTCAGGTGAGTCTGGTACCAGGAGAAGTGTTCAGGGCGGTCAGTGTGTTGTTACGTCCTCACGATGAGAATGTGGGGAGCAACAATAAATAAAACCAAGACAAAGAGACCAAACAGGCAGTAACTGTTAAATACTGATTTTTTTTTTTTTGGAAAGCAAAATCATAATTGCTAAGACACATTTGTTTAAACATTCCAGTCTGTCAGTCAAAACTCTAAACACAAAATCCAATATTTAACCTACATTTTCAAACAAACACATCAAAACTGCTTTATCCCATGCTACAAAACATACAGTCACATGCACTGATCCTTCATTACACATTACAGCTAGATAAATAAATACATAAAATGAAAACACAATGTTCAGGACATAAAGCTAATGTCTCCAAAAATTACAAAATATGTAAGTAAAAACAGACCCCTCTCTTCAGTATCATTTATATTTGCATAGTGATGTAGAGAACCATAAAAATACAGTAAAGAGTTAATGAAATGCCTGCCTTGACACACCTGTCAAGCACAGCAGGAAGAATGTTTTCACCCTGTGCGAAAAAAACAAGTGCATAGACAAGAGTACCATCGGCTTTATGACCCGTGTGCACCAGCCTGTTTTGTTCTCACCACCATGCATATGTTAGTAAATCAGAATCATTCTGGATCAACAGGCTTGCTCATCATAACCTATAAAATGTTAGTGGGTGTCCTGTGAGGACCACAGTAGCTTTTAATCAGCTCAGAAACACACAATTTAAAAATGTATATTGTTTATTTAAAAAAAAAATCACAGCTGCATTAACAGGATTGAACACTGTGTGACACGGTTAACTGTATGCGTCCCATAGATGCACTATATAGACAAAAGTATTGGGCCACATCTCTTGATCCCTGAATTCAGGCCTTTTCAGTCCCGCTGCCACAATATAAAATCCAGCACCTAGCCATGCAGCCCGCCTTTTCAAACACTTGTGAAAGAATGCACGAGAATGAACCTTGGAACAGTCAGGGTTTACTGTCCTGGCTTTGCTGGTGTCTTGGTAGTGTGCTGCCACCCAGTGGACAAATATGATAATTGAAGGAAAGGCTGTTCTCTCTCCAGAACTTATTTACAAATACTGACAATATTTTTCCAACCCGCTTCATCCAATTCCACTTCAGATTCTGCTCCAATACTTTAAACTGTCCGTACTGATAACCAGAGTGCAGAAATAAAACCCCTTTTCATATTAGACAAGGCAATAAAGCACAACAAAAACCAGAATTTGTTAATAATTTGGACCTTTATTGGATGGTAAGTTTTTTATGCCAGGTTAGACATTTTAAAAAATGAAGTATACTTCAGTTGTTGATTTTGCTTTGATGCCATAATGGATATTCTTAATATTCAGTTCAATTTAAGATTATTCATATAACATCAAGTCACAAGTCTCCTCGTGGTTCTTAATACTGTAAGATCGGCCATCTGCTGTGACCAGTTGGGGGTGATGGAAAAAAGGCCGTAGGGAGACGAGATGAAACACACTTCTATGGTCCTGTTGGATTGTTATTAAAAAAATTCAGATGTGGAACAAAGTCACCATGGTAATTCAGTCATCACTGCAGCCCTTAAAGCAGCAGCTGAAGGGCTTTCTTAAAAGCTTTTCCCACTGCTGAAGAAAACCTTGCAAATTTGGACTTCTTTGGAGGACTGCGGTAGGCATCAAGAACGATGTCCAAGTGTTTCAGAAAAGTTTTGCCAAAAGATGAATCTTCTGATTTAACTGCAGCATATAAGAAGCTAAATGAACCGCCAAACTTCTTGAAAAGCCGTTTAGTCAAGGCCTCGGTAATCTCATGCATGTTTTTTTCAAGGATTCTCAGAGATTCTGAGCTGGTGACTTCTCGCACCACCATGTCTATAAGAGAGTCCATGGCGCATATGACTTCGTCACGTTTCAGAACAACTTTTATGTATATAAAGGATTCTTCGTAGATCTTCCTGATCATTATGCAAATGAACTCCTTGACAATTCTCCTAGCAGCAGAAGGTGAAATTTGCTCTACTTCACTCACACAAGAGGTGGGCTCATTTTTGGAAGCAGAACTTGGACTTGACTGTGGGAATGATGTAGGCAGTTTGTCGCTTTCTTTTTCCTTGCGGTAGCCATCAAGAACAATGTCCAAGTGTTTCACAAGAGTGTCGCCAAAAGATGATTTTTCTGAAATCGCAGCATATAAGATCTCTTCTGGGGAGCCAAATTCCCGGATAAGCTGTTTAATCATGGCCTCGTTAATCTCATGCATGTTTTTTTCAAGGATTCTCAGAGATTCTGTGCTTGTGACTTTGTGCAGCACCACATCTATAAAACACCAGGTGGTGGCTAGGGGTTTTCTATCATTCTGATCCATGAATACGCTTTTCTTGTATTTTTCAAAGATCCTCCTGAACATTAGGACAATGAAATTCCCGACAATTCTCCTAGCAGCAGCAGGTGAAATTTCTGAGGGTTTGTTCTCAGGGTTTTCAGAGGTTGTTGGCTGACTGTGACCCTCTGTAGGCCTTGTGTGAGCGATTGGTGCAGTCTCAGACCTTTCTACAGACAGGTCCTGCTCTACTGCTCTCACACAGGAGGTGGGCTCATTTTGGGGAGCAGAACTTGGACTTGGCTGTGGGAATGATGTAGACATTTTGTCGCTTTCTTTTTCCTTCTTTGTCGTCATCGCTCTTACGATCACATTATGGATCTCTTCCACAGCACCAGAAATTTTGTCACTTTGTACAGTTTCAGCTAATGCTTCATTCTCCAACCACAGAAGAATCTTCTGCAAGAACCTTTCCACTGAGTCTTCTACACACACATAGAGGACCTCAGGAGAAAAGGGGAACTTTCTTCTTGGTCTTAGAGATCTAGAGATGACAGAGTCAAAGAGACTTCTTCCCGGTAGCATTGTGGGAGTGGGATATATATCAACCCTCTGGAGGTGGTCATACAGTGTATCCGTCAGCCGCCTTGAAAACGTCTTGATTTTCTCTGCACTTATATTTTCTTGGGGTTTTCCGACAATGCCAGTGTCTACTTTCCTGGTTAATTTATCAAACAACTGATAAAACAACCACGAAAGATCAGGTTTCATTTGCATAACTGGTGTGTTTAGAGAGCTACTGGAAGACCTGGAAGACTCTGGATGAGGAATTTCTGGGACTGCACCTGGTGAATATAAATCTACCCTTTCCTCAGAGTCTGATCTTTGATCCTCAGGAGATTTGTCTGGTTCTTCAAGACAGATTAAGAAGCTTTCGTTTTTCTTCACTTGGTGTTCCAGCTCTTGGATCAGTTTTTCAAATTCCTTTTTGACAAATCTGAAGAAGTGGTCTTTGTACACTTTTTCTGCCTTACGTTTTGGGAGTGGGGGGCATGAGGCGAAATAGTCTCTCACCTTTTCGATCAGTAACCCCACATTAAAATCAGGTTTGGGTGAGCTACATTTCTCACTATCTTCAGTGTCAGGATGCTGGAGATACTCAGTTGTTGCATTTATAATATCAGCTGCAACTGTTTCTGCTGGCGTGCTGGGAGGCCAGATACTTTCAGTGTTCTCCTCAGTAGTGATCTCTGGGTCTGCACGCCATCTGGTGAGAGCCAAACTCACCTCATTGACTGTTGCCTTCTCAGAGATCTTGGATTCAGGGGTCTCCTTGCTTAAATGAGGACTAAGTATAGGCCCCTTTCTCGTGCACTGGTAGCTCATTTCACCTGCACATCCTTTCAGATATGAGGCAGCGTGAGAAACCATATGTCGAAGCTTTTTAATGTCAGTCACTTTCACACTGACATAAACAGCAGGGCCTGGCTGTAATTCTGGGTTTTCTAGGAGCAGTGACACAGATGAGTTGACTTTATTAAAGATCTCTTCCTCAATCATCTCTGTCAGCTCCTCAGCGCTGTCACATGTTTCGTGGGGGGTGTTGAGAGCTATGGTGATGCTGGCTGAGAGAGAGTCTCCCAGTGATGGTCTTGGTTCTCCCATTGCTACGTCGATACCTTGTCGGGAAATGATCTGAACAGCTGGAAGGAAAAGTTTCAGGATGCCTGCAGAAACCGACTGAATGATTTCAGTAATCATATCAGCAATCACAGCTTGGAGATCAGAGTCCCAAACTCCTTTTTTAATCATACCCCACTGTAATTCGCTGAGCTTTTCGAAGAAGCTATTAATCACTGGTAACAGCTGGTCTGGCGTTACAACAACTCGTTTTTCAGATGTGTGTTTTGTGGACATTGTTGCTTCACAAGTTTGATTTTCTGTGTTTGAATTCTTCAAAAAGCTTCTTAGAAACGGACGCACACTGGGCTATTAAAGATTCTGAGAGTCGCGGGGGGACTTAAAGCTTCGGTTAAGCATGACGTCAGTTTATAGATTAAAGACCTGCAAAGGAATTCCGTCTATGGCGGGTTTTTATCTCTGACGCGCCACGCACGCACATATCTGTGACGCAGCGCTGCTTCACAGACGTGTGCGTGCCTGCCCGCGCGCTAGTGGCTTTAATTCGTGCATGTGCACGTGTATTCATTCGCGTGGCGCTTCTGCGCGCGTGTTCGATTCGACAGGACGTTTAAGGGAGTTTTCGCCACTTATAACATGGGACTGGGATGTTGTTTTACCTCAGATTTGCTTGATGTCATTCAGTAGCATCATGTGGGACAGGTTATACTTCAAACACTGCTTTATAACAGCAGAAATTACTGTAAAGGGACGTTACAGGCAAAAGCGTAAAGACAGGATGCTGTTTGAGATGGAAAGCGAGCGACTGCTTTCGTTTTTAACCGCGGTGAACTTAGTTTCAAGTTGGATATTGGATATTCAAGCTCCGCGGAGTTAGCGGCATCTAGCTCACGGTTGATCCGATTCAGGGACTCAGATTTCGGCCAGCCACTCTCTGCCGCTCCCTCCTCTCACACGCGGAGGTTCACTTAGGGACCATCAATAAATTTCCGAACCAAACGCTCGTGAGAAACAAAAATAAATAAATTCCTTGTCTTGTGACCACCTGAGACGCAACTAATATCAAATCATGCAAATAGATTTCATTGGTGAGGCACACTCATTTTTATCCCGTTTTAAGCCATTTTCTATTTTAAGCAATTTTTTAAATCAAAAATTGTGATTTTTCTTCAATAGCTTCCAGGTCATGTGACCCACAGACTCAAAACCTGTGTGAAATTGTTCTAAACTAGACAGATGATGCACACTCATTTTTATCCCATTTTAAGCCTTATATTTTTTAGGATTTTTCTTAGTCAAAAATTGTGATTTTTCTTCAATAGCTTCCAGGTCATGTGACCCACTGACCCAAAATCAGTGTGAAATTATTCTACTACACTAGACAGATGAGGCACACTCATTTTTATCCCATTTTAAGCCTTATTATATTTTTAGGATTTTTCCGTGTGTGTGTGTGTGTGTGTGTGTCTGTGGTTATCTTTACAAGGTCAGTTTCTGCAGTCTCTGTTCTCATCCTAATTCTAAAGTTTGGCTTTTGCTTTTTTTTGGTCACAAAAGTATAAGGGTATTCAAACACAAATTAATAGTGTTAATGTGTTATTTTTATTGTGAAGGAAAACACCTGAAACACTTAAATTAGAAAAATAGAACATTTAATATTGAAGCATCAGAATTTAAGATGTACACATGATCATGCAGGCCCTCTGCTTAGAGAGAGCCTGCTGCTCCTCAGTAACCAAAACATTTTATAGTGGCACGTTATCACAATCAAAACAGAAGGAGAGAGCCGTGGTTTAAACTTGGCTGTCCCAGATCAGTTCGTGTTGGTGGCTCATCTTCATGGCTCAGATCAGGACGTGATGACATGTAAGCGTACATACTGTAGTGGGACTTCCAGGGATAAGATAAACATATTTTCTTCTGTGACTGAGAAGTTAATCTGGAACCTTCTAATGTATAATGTCTAATGTATTTATTTAATTGTTTATTATTTAGTTGATCCACTATTTATTAATTAATTTCTAGAAGTTTATATTTAAACATTTGGCCATTTGCCATTTCATTTCTTTGGGTAAAGTATAAAACCCCAACATCTCCCTCCTTTTGAGGAGACAAGGTGTCAATAATATACCTGTTGATCAAACTCTGGCATGATTATAATATATTTTAAGCACAATCAGTCATTTCAACACAGACTTGCTCTCAAATTGCTTTCTCTAAACCACTGGGTTCTATAATATGTGTTTATACGGGTCATACACACATACACACTTGTTTCAGGCAGGCAGTCACAGAGCAGACAGGTCCACAGAGTCCAGCATAGCTTTTTTTTTTTTTTTTTTTTTACCGTAAAGAATGGCAAAGCATATAAAAACATTTATTAGCATAATTATTATAAGCATTCACATTTTCCAAAATCACATTCCTTTTCTATAAATTAAAACCAAACAAACAAAATGCCAAGCAAGTGAGTTTAAGCACGGGACACACAGATCATGATTATCCTGCTAACACATGCTCTGAATATACCTTTTTAAAGCACATTATATAAGATGATTCATCATTATTGCACCTTCAACAATTAGTATTTATTTGCTAAATAACTGATCCTGTCATTACAGGTTCAAACCCTTTTTCTTTTTGTCAGTTTCCTAAGAATTATTTGTTTTACTCTTAGCAACTTCATTAAGGCAAAAATGAGAAAAATCTAAAATTTATCTCTTTAATCTCCCAAAATATTTCCCCAACATTACAGATGCATGATTTATTTATTTATTTCTAAGTTCTGCGCTAATTTTGACAATTTTTTTTTTCAAAATTCAACTGCTGTGGTTAAGCATTAAGGCTCAGTCAACAGCACAAGTAACATCTATGTCATTTTATTCTGCTGGTAATTATGTTTAGTTTTATTACTCACTAAGATCACCAATTAGTCACTGTAAAGTCAATTAACATTCCTGATTAAATATTATAATTATCCTGATTAAATTTTGTTTAATTTTGGTCCAAAAGGCACACAATGGCTCAAACTCAGCTGCTGTACCTTAAATTTGTTACAACCCCACCGGAAACTCTTAAAGCATAAAGGACCCTGTGGGGCTGATTGTTTTATTGACATGACCTGGACTTGTGCACAGGTACCGTTCCACTTCCCAAAACGTCATGTCCTCCAGACGTCAGCCCCGTCAGCCTTCTGTTGGACAAACCCAGGGGCTGTCAAAATCCTGTCACACTGGCGTGCTCCCACACCAATACGGCAGGTGTCTGTTCTCAGGTAGACATTCTTCCTGGTAAAAGGCACATTTTCATTGAGGGCACGAAAGGGCGTGGTTACTGGTACCTGCGAAAAAGTAGTCCAGTGTATTAAAGTTCTGATTTTTTCCTATTGTCTTCAGTTTAAGAATTTAGTCATGGGGTTGCAGGCCTTTGGGGTCAATATTTAAATTTAAATACAACCTGTGGTCAGATCAGGTCTGACTATTCAGCATAATTTTATTAATTAATTTTATCCACTAAATATAAAAGACTATCAACTTAAAATCTACACACTAGAATTTGCCAAGGCACATATTTAACAGCAGAAGT
>JAVDPK010002989.1:118741-135806 GCA_034780415.1 Cichlasoma orientale
ACATTTTATATATATATATATATATATATATATATACACACCATATATGTGAAATACTGTGATACCGTGATAACCGTAATACCGCGGTATTTTCTGAGACGGTTATCATACCGTGAAAATCTCATACCGTTGCAACCCTAATCACATGATTAGGCTAAGCCAATCAGGCATGAGAAAGAGGCTGCATATATTTTCACAGTATTAGCAGCTCTCCACTTCAGATAAATACAGCCAAAGTGTACATCCAGGAATATGAATATCGTGTTGCACATCTTTGAAGAGTAAAAAACACTTATCACAAATTTCATGGCTCAACTCCTTGTAGTTTTGGAATCTATAGACCGGAAAGGTAAAACCTCACGGACAGACAGATGGGCGGATGATATGACGACTACACCCTCCTGCTTTATATTGCACGGGAGGATAAACAGCTAGAGAGACATTCGTTAGAGTGTTTATCTTGACACAGCACTTCATCTTCAGTTTTATGTACTTGTTAACAGAAAATCTTTGGACTGCAAATCAGACATAAGAAGTGATTAGAAGACATCACTTTGAACTTGAAATATTTGGGGTGCTTTTTTCCATGTTATCCTTTAACGCATGACCAAACTGAGTTCAAACACGCAACTGAAGCTCATTTTTGAGGTCTTCTTGAATAAGGATAATCTTTCCAGTTAGACCACTTTAGCTTCACCTCTCTCTTCATCTGTCGCTCCCTCTCCCAGTCTCTCTCACACACACACACCTACATGTAGGATCAAGCCAGGGCCAATCTGATTAGTCAGCATTAAACAGGCTGCCAAATATCCCCATCACACACATCCACTTGCACGCACAACATGCTGCAGCTTTTGGAGGGGGGAAACAACTGTTTCTTACTTGTAATTTGAAGAACCACAGAAGTTTAAAAGTTAGAAGCTTTATTTCTGCACCTTCATTCCATATTTCTGTAACCAAGGTGACCCTAACCCTAATCCAACATGAAGACCATTAAAATCACTGACACCCCATACACCCCTTGATATTGTATAAAACCTAAATTTGGGACCCATTGCAAGCATGAAGTAAATAAATAGTTTCATTTATTAAAACTGCACAGGTGGAAGCTGCACAGGGTCCCCTGGGAGCCCAGAACCTTTGGATTTTCAAAAAGCTCTAATCAAAGCAAAAACAGAAAACAACAATATGATATCATTAGGAACAGGCTGATTGACAAAGTCATAAAAAATTTGAGTGATAGAAAAAAAGCACCTGTCTGATATGAGAAAAAATATACCTCTGGGGTCTGCGCAGGACCCAGGCGGTAAAATGACGGTTAACAGGATTACTGTCCCTCAGCTGAGCTCCAACATGCAGCACAGAACATGCCAAACACAAACCCTGATGAGTGACAACCCCTCCTTTATCTTTAATTAGCATCCTGAACCCCCCACCCCTCCCTCCCACACACACACTGCCTCCCACACATAAGCACTCACACCATGACCCAGTTTCACAACAGTTTCACAGGGAGTGAAGTGAAAATGAAAGCTACACGTTGTGTGTGTGTGTGTGCGTGTACGTGTGTGTGTGTGCGCATTCCATTTGACAGAAAAGGGGAGGACAGAAAAAAAAAGGTCTGGCAGCACCAGACAAATAAGTTGGGGATGAGCTTGCCAGAGCACCACTGGGAATCTCGGCATGGGAACAGGACGGGGGCAGACACAAACACAAAGCCAGCTGATTACAGGCCGGCAGGCTGTGTGGGGGTCCTCTTTGTCTCTGTGACTGAGCGTCCCAATAGAAGGGGAGGGAGTGCTTGTATTATTTCCACTAAACTGAGTCATCAACTTTCAGGATAACAGCCTCAATCAGGTCAAAGATGGAGCTCGGGAGACATTCATAGGACAAATGAAAAGAAATTAACAGCCTGTTGCACAGTAATTACTTTAAGAACCGATCCATCATTTAAAAGGTTTAGACAACAAAATGGCAACACTGTGTACAGTGAAGCCACCAAATATGAGAATTTGCCCTTTTCTCCGTTTTACGCTGGGATGATTTTAATCAGCTTTAAAGATCATTCAGATCAGTTTTTTCCAACATATTCAGATTATGATCACTCAAAAAAATGATAATTACATTTAAGTTAAAAAATTGTGTTTTTCTTCAAAAAGGATGATAAATTGGTCATCAAAAGAGAAGTTGATTAATATCGTATCAGCTGGTTTTCTATAGTAAACTAAACAATTTGAGGGGATTTTGACATGTTCATAATTAAAGAATAAAACAATACACAGGAAAAAAAGAACCATTTTGTAGCCCTGCTATCTATCATTCACCCATCCAAATGTGAGAATCTTAATCAGCTGTAGCCAAACAAGTCCTGAGATAACAGTGAGTCTGTCTTAAATTAAAGACACTGTTATTTAGATCTCGTTAGATTCTAATGTGGCACCGATGAGGAGGCAGAAAGGAGCTCCTTGCTTTAATTAAGTGGCTCCCTCTCATCCTCCTCCTGCTTCCAAGTTGAATGTGAGCAGCGTGTCCCGTCTTTTCACAGACTTTTGCACAGTGGGCTACTCATACTATAAACATGCCACAGCAGCTGGATGCTGTTTCACCATTTCATTTTTAACTTTCCTCACCAATAAAACTCTCTGCTGCTATGTGAATGACAACTGGCTGCTTTACAACACAAAGCCAGCACAGTTCTGAGAGTTGGGTAATTAGCTTCGATGGTGCTCATGCTGCCAAAGTATAAAGTGTTTACTCACTTTTTTTGTATGAAAAACTATTACTGCAAAAAAAAAAAAAGAGAGAAATGACACAAAAATTTGAACGGGTTAGAGAAAGACAAAGCACAAGCACATAAACATTCATGTTCACACACAGTGAACACAAACAGAGCTATAAAACTGGGTGGTGCTGATGTCTGTGTTTCTTTAGGATGGGAGTGCTCTCTGACCTTTTCCCATCACCAGACTGAACCAAAAATGTGACAGAGGCAACAAGTACACCAACAACACAGATGCCACCTGAGGAGCATTTCTCTCTAAATCTTAGAGGAAAAGCTGATCTGTGAAGAGTGTATATACCTTATTACATTTGAAACAATTGTGATAAAGCTGCAAACACATCGCCAAACACACTGCTTCACCATTGTTTATCCACAGGATTGGAAAAACAGCCAAACACACTGGATATTGGATATTTCCAAAAGGATTTCACATCTTTTCACTAATGAGTTTTCAGTGATGCTGGCTCAAAGGACAAGTTTAGGCTTCCTATTAAATATAAAATCCCAGAAGTTTGTCTTGTTCCTTTTCTTCGTAGACTCACAAACATAACACACTGACGTGTTGCTTAAGGAGAGTTTGTTAAAAATAGCTGCAGGTAAACGTGCATCTTATTTTCAGAGCACCGTAACACAGACTAGAGGGATCCACACTCCCTATCATCATCAAGTCACATGGTCCAATCAGATTCAGGTGCCTTCAATTACCTGTAGAACCAAACATTATCACATAATGTTACATACATAATATTATCCAACTTTTCGCCGTCACTGAATTAGAAAGCTGGCACAGCATTTAGCATTAGCAAGCTAATGCTAATTAGCCCCACCCCCAACACTCACGCATGCCGGTAGGAAATTTTTTCCTGGCTAGAACCCCGCAAACCCAACTCCTGAAAAACAACCCCACACCATAATCCCCCTTCCACCAAACTTTACACTTGGCACAGTGCAGTCAGACAAGTACCATTCTCCTGGCAACCGCCAAACCATATTTAGTAGCCAAACCCACTAAATATGGAATGAAGAATTAGAAATAAATTCCTTAAATATCACAGACATATAGCTTAACAGATGACAATTCATTCCGGTAAAGTAAAAGACATTTTTTGACAGCCATCAGGACTACATGAACCCTACGCCCAGTCCCTAATTTTCACACCTGATTCTGACGTCAGAACATGTTATGTAACATAACAACAGTGTTCTGATCCATTCCAGTGGCCCACCTGAATAGGTTCTCTGCTCCAGCTCTCATCCGCATCTCTTTGTTGATCTGCTGGTTGATGCGAGCCCGTCGATGCTGCAGCTTACTGCGCTGAGTCTGAGCCAAAGGATCACAGCCCTGCAGATGAAATAGAGGAGGTAAAAGAATTGATAGATGACCAACAATAGCTGCATTTCCCACAAAATTCGACTATTTTAATAAATTTATGCTTGCGCAAGAAAGCAAACCTTATTTCACTTATGAATGAAATAATACTGTATATAATAAGGGTGTAAGCATTATGAATCCAAAACCAAAATTGCCATATAAGCATCCACAACCTTATGTTGCAGTTTTATCTTGCTATACCGCGGCTGCAGACCCCAGTTTTTGGGTTGGTAAGACAGCAAGACAAGAGACCAGTGTTTCCCACAGACTGTGTTTGTGGTGGTAGCAGTGTCAAAAAGGGTGTGCACTTGTGTTCACATAACACGTGCATGTACACTCAAAAAGAGGCACAAGCACACTAAACACACTATAATCAGCTGCCTCTCCAGTAAGTCTCTCATCCCGAGGGCAGAGTCCAAACTGCGGCTAAAAGTCCTCAACCAGCTCTCCACCTGCTGCAGGTTCTGGGCAGCACAGTCCTGAGGCTCACAGTGGATTTCTAGAGCACAGCAAGGCTTACAGACACCAGCTTCAAACCACAACAGCAGAGTTGGAGGCCAGTGGGCTGCGGGATGAGAGACTCAAACAGCTGAGTAAAACTAATATCACTATTCCACTATTGCCAATGTTCTCTCAGACAGAAAACCATCAATACACATGGATGGCCCACCCAAGTAAAATCTGTGTGATAGAAACACTGGAGACTGGCGAGGAAGCTGAATGATAGTGAGTAGTAGGGAAACACAACAATGGAAGGGGGCGGAGCTAGCTGGTTAAGTTAATGAACTTCCAAAACAGGAGCAGAGAGACATATTAGCAGTAAATTGATTGTTGAAGGTGTTGAAAAACCTAAAATTAAAAAGAGCTACAAATATACTTTGGTGGCTGTTAATATATGTTTGCAGCCTGCCCAAGAAAACACCAAGCAGTTGTGGAAATGTGACAACATTACTTCATGCTGTATGAACTAAGTACTGGAAGCAGATAGCAGACTTACAACCAAGTAACTAATGTTTTCCCTGATGGGAATTCTCCCGTACAAAAACAAAAGATAAAAAGAAACAGAGACAGAGCCACAGCTGTGGGGGGAAGATTAGGTATACTGGAAGTAAATCTCAAACAGATACTGTGGCACAGTGAGAAATTACTTTATGTAGTCCAGGTATTACATTTAAGACAATTTTCCAAGCTTTTCCATGTGTAATTTCAAACTATTTTTGCAAACAACTATAAATGCAGTGGAAAAAGTATAGAGTCAAACAGGTGTTCATCGTCTTATTAATGTAAAAAATGTTGTTTGCGGCTTAATTTTACTAAATGTTCCAACTTAAGTCTCAAAGTTGAGCCTTCCTGTTAGATTTCACGTGACATTAGCCCCATTTTTACCATTAGCAAATCAGTCCCAGTGGAGAGCAGTCTGAAAGGTTTGCTTCAGACCAAAACGTCAGCATAGCACAGTCATAGTGTCAACATGTGAAGATCCTTGTGGCTGCTTAATATGAAAATAATTAGTCATGCTGAAGATGCACCTTCTCCCAGAAGGTTAGGAACTTTAATGGGATCTGGTAATATGTGAGAGCTGTATGTGTGTGTGTGTGTGGTGTGTATATGTGTTTTTAAAATCTCTACTTCAACATAGGAAACACTGGAAAGGCTCCCTCACAGCTGACTGTTAACTGTGTGCTCACTAAGACCAGCCATGTGTCATACAGTGCAGCACACTTTCACACTCAGAGGTAAACAGATGTACAGTTATATGACAGATGGAGCAGCTGTACTGTAAACATGCTGAATACTCCCTTTTTTATCCCCTACTGCTTCTTCCATCACCTTCTCTATCCCTCTTCCAGGATCTTCTACAGTACATGGTTGCTATCTTTGTCTCTTTCTCTTCATTTTTCTTGTTGTCTCCTAGTTAAGGTGTTTGTTTAATACATGCACATCAAGTAATCCTCAGTGCCTGTGTGCATTGATCTCCCACTTCTGCTGTACCATCTGTAAAGCATGTTGCAAAGACGGAGCTGCAGCAAATATTTTCTTCTGATTGCTTTGGTCACTAGCAGATAGCCACATGGAAGACATTGACTCATCTGCAAACACTCGCCATTCACGGTAATGATACTTAATTAATGTGAGACAAACTGGAAACAGAGAGTGTTCGCCATCCCAGTAAAAGATGTGCCTCACTGCTGCAACCAACACATTTCAAAAGTTGCAACTTTTACTTAGAAGGCAAATGTTCACCATCGTGCGACATGTTTTTCACCATTCCACTGCCGCTTGGTGAATAGTTTGGGAGTATTTGCAGACACATCAGTTTCTTCCATGCAAACTACTGGCAAGCACAGCGAGTGACCAAAGCAATTGCAAAGAGCACCATATACCTCTGACTAATTTTACTACAATTTAACTATTGTAAGCAATGTAACAACATATTGCTGTCAATGCAGCCTGCACAGTTATAAATTCTAGCAATGACATCAGCCACTTGTGTAGGCTGTAATGTAATAGGTTCAACACAGATTTACCACAGAATTATGAATTGAAAGAAGTGTTGTTTTCTGTTTTTTCTTTTTATTTATATATTTTTTTTGGGGGGGGGGGTAATATTCCTGGCCCAAAATTATCTCCAAGTGAAGCCACACAGCTTGATCATGTGAGCTATATTCTAGTTTTACTGAAAAATAAGTGAAGCCATTTATTTTCAAAAGCTTTTGTGGAGGTGAAGTGAGTGCATGAGTGTGGCTGTCTCACCTTCCGGATGCTCCCACTGTGGCTGCCGTCTGTGGGTAAAGTTAAGGGGAACTCGTCGTCGTCCGAGGCACCGTCTGACAGGGACATCTCAAACTCTCTGCGAAGATTAATGTCAACAGTTTACTTCACTCACTCGCGTTTAGACACATTTTCTCATACACCACGGGGCTCTCTGAACATAAATCTTAGCTATAACCACCATTTTTTTTAAAAAGCAGCTTTCATCCCAATGACAAAAAAGAAAGAAAGAAACAAAAAAGGTTAAATTCGCAGACACCATCGCTTACCCTATCGCTGGTTCCTCCATCGTCAAGCAGCAACACCGGCGGCCAAAGATTCTCTACATGTCTCCTACCTTTTCCACCACTTTGTGAATTTCCAAGTAAGCACACAACCCCAAAAGCAGTCAACAGCAGATAAAGTTTTTACTCCTAAAAAACAACTCAGCTCCTGCTCTACTACACCACCTCCTGCGCTCGACTTTTTGCGACCTGTGTGCAGCTGCAAGCGCTTACTCACCGAGGCGGGCCGCGAATGTAGAAGATAACCAATCATGTTGCAGCTTCTAAGAGCGACAGTAGATTAAACAAATCAGATGGAGGTTTGGGACCGAACAACAGCCCGGTCTGACCAATCGCAAGTCGTTCGTGGCATCTCCCTTGCTCCGCTAGCCGTTGCTATGGTAACACCAGGGCTTCGCCTTGTGTGTGGGCCTCGAAAAGATTATCGAAGCTCCGCCTCCACCTGGAATGAAACAAACTTCTGTATTCGATCACTTTTTGTTTCTCCTTGTCCCCTATGTTCTGTTCCGCTATTGTCCTATAGCAACCTTTTTGAATACGTTTTTTAACAGTTTTTTAATATTTCTCTTAACTGAATTAAATGAACGTAAAGTTCACCAAAAGGAAACTTTAATAAACAGGCGGAGGTAATAATAAAACTTGATTTTTAATTATTACCTGCGTCATTCTGTCTTTAATCACGATGGCTCGAAAGGTTTTGAATGAATTCTGATAAAACTTTGTCGTGGTGTAGATTGGAGTCATGCCAAAAGTATATCCACCAAGGTTTTCAAGGTCAGCTTCATGATTTATTGCTCGAAAACTGACAAAACGTCTGATAACTTAGAAACTATGAGTCTTACAAGTGTGACATACATATACTATACTTATATAATTATGTCAAGTATATTAAAATAGCAAAATATACAAAATGCAATTCTGTTCCCTTTAAAGGAAATACTGCCACCAGAGTGAGCTGGCTCGGTGGTTTGTGCTCCACCAAGTGCTTCTAGTTACTGATGAAGTAAGAAGTTGAGTTTTACTGTGCAGGTGCTTGTGGGGAATTTATTTCAAAAATATTTATTTTTTATGTGAAATCTGCATGTGAAGAAGCCACTGCAGCAGTGAGAAAAGCAGTGGGTTGAAAAGTGCAATATTTGCATGTAACAAAAGGCTTGGAAGATTGCAGCATAAAGGAGGGGAGCAACACAACAACAATGCTGCAACAAAAAGACCAACAAAAAAATGATATACTAAGAAAAGGACAAGCCACGTTTTAGAATCCAGCCCAAATGGTCTCAAGCAGTCTTCAGATTAGCCTGCACAGACCAACTAGTTTTCTTAACCCCCTTATCTAATTAATGTCTTTTTTAAAGATTACAACTAACCAAGATGATGAAGGAAGTATCAAAGAACCGTCCAATGATGTGTGAGCATTACTATCAAGCATCATTAGGAGGTGGGACATTCTTGCTGACACGGTGTGAGAAGGAGAGAATAGCTGCTTCAAAACCTTATTCAAAATGTCACAAAAGGAATTTTTAAAATAATTTGTATACATATGAAGGGTTAGGTCATAGAAGCCTTCTATCAATTTTTTAAATTTATTTATTTTTATTTGGCATGTTCAGAAATTCAGCTTTTCTTTTGAATGTTGCAGCGTTTTGCAGTAATGGGTGCTTTTAAATATATTCTACTTTCCGTTTGACATTTTTCAGTTGATCTCATTTTTCCTTCTCCCTGCATTCATCCACTTTGGTCACTTGGGGGCAGTTTTGTCCTCTATAACCCAGTAAAATACTCCATGCTATCATTTCTGTGCACACTGTGACTGTATGTGTATATGTATGTTTCAGCATATGTGAAATATTACAGCTATTATACCAGAAGGAAAAAAGCTGGTGATTTTGTTGCTTTCACTAAATCTAAACTGCAGCGAATAAAGGCAGGAATTTCTCTCCACCTGTAAAACTGTGCATCTGAACTTTTTTGCTCACTTGCTTTCTCGAATAAAGCGTCTTAATCAAAGCCAGAAATGCTTCATGCTGGCACAAACCAGTGTGATGAAGCACAATCATGTAAACCTTTCTTTAAAAAATTTGGAGCATTTTTTTTTCCTGCTCACAATGGCCCAATAAAATAAAAACCTCTGAGACATTTCACTGTCAGTAATTTAGTGTGTTGCTCTCTCCTTCAGTGCAAACAGTGAGGAGGACCTGTTGTCAATGTTAAAGACATCTTTGTCTTCAGATGCGGGGAAACAACGTACAAACTGTGAAGGCTTAAAAGAACCAGAGTAGAACAGAGCAGAACTCTCATTTCAAATAGCAGCTTGAGGCTGTTGATTAGTGCTATGTAAATAAAACTAAAATTAAACTGAACTGAAAATGAACTACAGTGCTGTGCAAAAGTCTTGAGCCACCACTCATTTCTTTATGTTTTCCACCAATCAGCCAGACTTTCTTGCAGTTTTTCAAAAGTGGTCTTGAACAATAGTTCTCCAGACTTTCTGAAGCTCTTTCAGAGTTTTTCTTTGAGCACTGGATGCCTTTTCACTCATTTTTAGTCCAGTTCTTGTACCTGAGCATTTTTTTTATTTGTTGGTTGATCCACGAATTACTCAAGCGTAAAAAGACACCCAACTCGAGGAATGAACCGGTGTCTATACGTAACAGAAAACTTAGCAAAGATCCCATTTTAAATTGTAGTTTTCGGCACTTTGTTAGCAGCAACCTGTCACAAAAACATCATTTATTCCATTTCTTTAGTTGAATTTATGAAAAACATAGTTTGAAAGGCATAAAATTGTATTTTTGCACCAACAAGGTGATTCCCAAAGAGTTATTAGCCAAAAACATGGCATAAATCTGTAAATCTGTGTGTCATCAAATAAATCTGAGGAAATTGGACAAGAGGAGGACAAAAAAAAAGGAGTGTCAGGCCTGAGAAATAATCTATAGCAGATGAACAATTAAGGATATGAGTTCTGATTATGTCCTTACAGTACCTCCACTTTTAAGATGTAATGCACTGAAAGAGAGATGGAATCCTAAGAGAGCCAATAGCAGTGTTTAAATTTGTCACATGACTTTCTGGAGCGAATTTTGACACCCTTTTCTGCAGACGTCTTCACAGCGAGCTGCCTCACCAGTTGACTCCTCAAAAATCATCAAAAAAAAGTATTTTTTGACCAGGAAAAAATACACACACATCAGTAAGTGAAGTAAGTTCACTATTCTGTGGTTTATTGTGCTGTATTTGATCATTTATTATTGTTAAACTGTTAAAATGTGGATGTTGCCATATGGTAACATTGTACCATTAAGATTACCACACTGGCGCAATCTTGCCAATGGATGGAATGCCAGAGATCTGGGCAAGTGGCAACATCGTTTTACGACTTACAAGCATAATCCCAAGGAACCAGTCTTACAAGCTGTTTTTTGATAACTGGTTCACCAGTGTAGATCTCCAAGTCACTCTTGAGAAGAAAAAGATCCACTGTGTTGGAACAGTGCGGCAAAATCGCCTGGCAGGATGCAGCTTCTCTTCAGATCTGGCAATGAAAAAGAAAGGTAGGGGGCCTTTGAAGAAAAAGAAACTAAGCATGATGGAGTCCAGCTCAGGGCAGTGAAATGGTAGGACAATCGTGGATTCACACTCCTCTCAACCTTTGTGGAGCAGAGTTACCACTGCACCAGTTCCACCAGCAGCTGTGCGTTGGGACAACACTGATCACTGGCCTGCTGTCATGGCAAAAAGGGGCCGGTGCAAATACCCAGGCTGTACAGGTGAGACCTACCTGTGCCTCACAGCTGAGAGCAACTGCTTTAGGATTTTCCACAAGGAGTAAGGCAAAGATGGCAGCATGTGAAGACACTCAAATCAACTGAAAAATTCAAATAAAATGTTGAAAAATATATTTTAATTGTTTTTAGCTTCCATTGTTCCATTGTTAACTGTTAATGCTGTTTAGACTGTTTAGACTATAACCTGAGTTGTTAAATAAAGGTTTTTACAATAATAAACCAAACTCTCTAGTTTTCATTCATTTCCACTATTGTACAATGTTAACAAAAAATAACTAAAAAATTAATATTTTTTTAAAATGTCTCTTGATTTTGTTTACTTGGTCTATTTTAAGTCAAAACATCAAACATTTTTTTTACCAACTGGCATCATCATGTGTATCATAGAGGGTTAATGTGTTAATGTTTCTGTACCAGTTTTTATTTCAAGTATGTTTTTGGTTTGTTTTGGGTTTTTTTTTTTTTTTTGCATATTTAGTTTTTCGATTCAAGTTTTTCAATTATTGCTTTCTGGTTTTCTGGTTCAGCTGTCTTGCTCTGCTTTTGACTCCTAGACAAAAAAAAAAAAAAAAAAACCTTTTACAAATTGATATAAAGTGTTTTTCTGAACTCATTCCACTCTATTCCCACTTGCTCTTCTGTCCAGAAGCATTTCACAGTCCATACTTTGGATATGAGAATTTGATTTAAAAAAATTGAGATATAAAAACCATGTATCAAGTGGTTAAAATATATATATTTTAACATTTTATCAAATTTAAATTTGTGAACACGTAATTCAAACTGTGTCATTCAAATAAATCAAAGAACTTCCTAGTAAGACAGTTTTATGTAAACTTTATTTAAATTTGAACTAGAGCATAAACATTAAAATCCATTAGTATTGTCTGACCAGTAATAATTACTTCAGGATGCATTACTTTAACTTGAGGCTATAGTAAGGTTGATAGTTTAATTAAGTTCAGGCACTGTTTGCCTGAAGGTGGCTGGGGAGAGGGGGGTCTTCTCTGCTTAGGCTGCTGTCCTCGCGACCCGGCTCCGAATAAGTGGAAGAAAATGGATGGATGGACTGTGTGATGCTACCGTGTCAATATGGATAAAAATTAGCAGTGTTTCCAGCACCTTGTTGAATCTTCTCTCCTATAGATCCAGCCAGGGTCCTGGGATGGTGGAGCCTTGTCTTGCAATGATAGATAATACTGTCGATGTCTTGTCTTGCTTGCCCTGACGGAACGCCACTGCTGCAAGGTGCCCAGGTCCTGTGGCAAAACAAGCCCAAATCATCACGCCTCCACCACCGTCCTTTACGCACAGATTTGTGTGTACGCACTATTAGTAAATGAGACCCCATGGCAGCTTGACAAACACAAAACGTCGCTCAAAGGAACCAAATCATTTGGAGCGCTTCTGTTCGCACCCGGCGTGTAAACACCGACGCACCCGGAAAAGGGAACAGCGTGGCTGTAGTAAACCAGCTGCTAACATCTTTAGCTTCAAACTCTGCTGAATGTTTTGTTTCCAGCATGGATGATACGACAGAAGGGACGTGGGACAGTTTACCCGTTAAACTCAACGAGAAGATTTCACAGACGCTCGATGAACTGAAATTCACGCACATGACACCTGTACAGGTCAGTTAACACTTAAAACTGTGGCTCCCACCCCTCTTCAGTAAACACTGAATCTGATTTTGTGTCATTTTCCCTTCTAGTCTGCTTGTATTCCGCTGTTCATGAGTAACAAGGATGTGGCTGCCGAGGCGGTAAGTGCGCCGTTTAACCATCAAAATAAATAAAATAAAATAAAGCGCTGAATTTTTCATCAGAGAGGTTACAGAGTTACAGTAAACATCCATCCATGCGCTTGTTTTTATGTATACATGCACCTCATACACTACTGCAAGGGCTTACATTTTAATTTAGCTGAATACAGCTAAATAGTTTTGAAACAGAATCGTTTCATATAAAATATGCCCTCCTGACACCCCCCCCCCCACGCCAGCTGATTTTTGTATGTGCAATGCCTTTATTATATTTATTCATGCAGTGCTTTTATCTTAAGACTATTACTAAAAGCTTTTGAAATATTGGTTCTGTGCAGCTCACTGAGGGCCATTTGATTGCAGGTGACTGGGAGTGGAAAGACACTAGCTTTTGTCATTCCTATTATAGAACTGCTCCTGAAGCGGGAAGAGAAGCTAAAGAAGATGCAGGTAAGGATGAAAAGAGGAAAAATGTCAGATTGTGGAGAACCTGACATAGATCAACGCATCAGATTTGACTTCAGTCGAGTCTAACACAGGCTGAAATTGCAATTTGTTTGTCTTGTAGAGATAACTTTCATATCAGCCTTCGTCATTTAAGGAGACGGCTGGCTCGACTGCAGCTCAGTAGGCGTTTACACTGTGGCGTTCTTAAGTTGAACAAATATGATCATGTCCTTTATTGTCAAAACCAAAACAACAACCCATGTGCTGACTTCCGCACGTCACATGGCCTTCCAAGGTCACATTCAAGATCCCTAATATTTAACATTTATTATTCATGAACACCACATACACCTGCTGATATAGTCAACTTTATCAGTGACCAGCTGAGGGGACCAGGCCGTCTTCATGGTTACTGAATGATGCACGAGAGGTACCACGTCCGCTCTCGGCTTCCGTATTTAGCCCCAGCAGCCCCAGTTTAAAAAAAAATGATTAAGCTGCTGGTAACAAGTTAACCTATAATCCAAACTAGTTGAAGCAATCCATCAAGACCCAAAGTTATCAAGAAGGTTTTTTTGTAGTCAGTGGTCTTTGTGGCCTTAAAATTTCTCTGTTGACACTTGTGGCTGAAAATCAATTGTCTCAGAGCTGTAAAAATATTATAAAATGCAGTCTGACAACAGCTGCCCTCTTTGCTTCTAGCAGAGATACTGCAGCATTCAGGGGGAGTCTGCATGAGGTCACAGACTCTTATTTTCTACATTTTATACTTTTGATTAATTCGATTATTAATAAAACCATAAATCCACTTATATATATTGTAAATTAAGCTAACTAGCAGTGCATGAAGTAATTAGAATTTGCTATTTTTTTCTCTGGTTGAGTGAAACTCTAGAGGGCCAGTGGGGAATAATGTTGCACTGGGCATTGTGTTCATGTCGCCAGGATGATGAGAATGAAAATGTAGTCAAGGACAGTGCAAAGTAAAAACATGTATGATGGTTTTACAGATAATCTGTGAAAAATACAAAGTCTGGGCAACATGATTTGGACACTTTGTTGAGCCATTGTTGATGTTTTCTGCAGGTCGGCGCCCTGGTCGTCACTCCCACCAGAGAACTGGCCGTACAGATCAGTGAAGTGATGGAGCAGTTTATTGAGAAGTTTCCCCAGTTTAAGTAAGTAGATGTCAGTCTGTGCGTGGAGTATGATATAAAATACAGATTGCTTAGTTAATGAATAGAGAAATTATTAAAACATATTTGCACCTCAGCTGTTGCTGTAGATATCAACTGTTTGCTTGGTTGTGTGCAAAATTGGCTTCACGCTTATGGTCTGTTATTGAATTCCATCTCCAAAGTATCACATGTCTATATGTTGGTGAATAGGGCTGTGCCATACATTTACATTCCCCAGTGTGCACAACAAGTGGACAAGCCGGGGCCTGTTTGAGGTACGGGCAGCATGTCGGACAGTTTGGTCCCCTTAAAGGAGAGGTACTTCAGTGACCTCCACAAAGAACAGTAATTTTCAAATTATGCAAGAAAACTGTTCCTGCTAAAGTGGAAACGAAGAACTTGTTCCACCACTTGAGGCAAAAACACACCACTGAGTGCAATGAAGGAGGCGATACGAGCAGCTGGTGATGTGCGACTCAGCCGAACGTCACTGATTCACTCTGTGAAAACAGAACTGTGACGGGCACATTGTTTTTCAGCTTCACACACAAAAGTGACTGAAATAGGAACCTGCCGTAACAACTTTGACTTCATTGAGGGTCAGAGGTCTTTCACGTGTTTTCCCACTTGTCGTTTTTCAGGCAGATCTTGCTTATCGGTGGCAGTAACCCAGCAGAGGATGTGGAGAGGTTCAAGGATAAAGGGTATGTGATGATCTCAGGGCCTTTCCACCAACACACAACTGGTGTCGTTCAAATCCCAGACCTAATTCAGAACCATTTTAAGCATTCCCACCAAAAATAAACCACTTTGGAAACCCAAAAGTTGGCTCTTGTCAGGAACAAGAAAACACCAGGACATTAATGGTGAAAAGTGGGCTGTGTTAATGGCATTGGTTATTCTGACTGGTTCTTAATATCAGTGGAACCAGGAGTATTATTATATCACAAAATTACTGTAATTTCATTAAAAGTATCATAATATCCTGAATTTGTGCGTCTGTGTTTCAGAGCAAACATTGTGATTGCGACGCCGGGACGCCTGGAAGATATGTTCAGGAGGAAGTCGGAAGGTCTGGACTTGGCCAGCTCAGTCAAGAGTCTGGACGTGCTGGTTCTCGATGAGGCCGACAGACTGCTCGACATGGGATTTGAGGCCAGGTATGGAAAAATTGTTTGTTTTTAATGGGAGAAGAAATTATGCTGGGGCCTGTAACATCTCTTCATCATTCAGTTTAAATAAAAGAAGAGAAAAGGTCTCAACTTCTTTTTGATTAGGTGCACACTGTAGAAAATATCTAAAATGTATAAAAGGTGAGCATAGTCACCGTGATGTTGCACGCTGGTTTGTGGACTTTGCGTTTTGAAGCCTCAGTGTTAGTTTATTGGTCACTGTGCTGGTTTTGTGGAACCAGATTTTGACCAGAGGGTGCATTGCTAAGTTATTACTAATGCTAGTAACCTTTGTCAGCAAGCTGCGTTCATAAACTGTACTGTAAAATTGAATGGTTCTTATAAAGCGCTTTTCTACTTGCTACTCTAAGGCACTTCAGCGTTGGCTTCTGCTTTCGAAGGTGACAGCTGTACGTCTTATATGTAGTCTGTGGTGGAAGCACAGAGCTGGCAAGCAGAAGAATGTGTAACTGCCCAAATACTCGGGGTCTCGGCTGTATTTGAATTCTTTAACGTGTTTAAATTGTCTTACAAGTAACAGTCTGTGTGTGTCTGTGTATCCAGTCTAAACACCATCTTAGGTTACCTGCCTAAGCAGAGGCGTACAGGCTTGTTTTCAGCCACTCAGACCCAGGAGCTGGAGAAGCTGGTGAGGGCCGGCCTCCGGAATCCCGTACGCATCACCGTCAAAGAGAAAGGCCTGGCCACTGCCGCCGCTGCCCAGAAAACCCCCTCCAGGCTCTCCAACTACTACACTGTGAGTGACTCAGCTCTGTGGTGCCTTTTTTTTTTAATATCAGTCAAGCTGAAAGTGAAGTGAAGTGATGACACAAAAATCCTCTTGTTGTTGTTGTTTCAGATTTGCAGAGCAGAGGACAAGTTCAACAGCCTGGTGGCTTTTCTCAGGCAGCACAAGCACGAGAAGCTTCTGGTCTTCTTCAGGTAAGTTAACCTGCCAGACACCGGGACTACCAATGCCCTGAAAACATGGGACTTATATGAATTATATAAAATCAAAACATCTTAGCAGTTGAAGTTGTTAACAGTATCTATCATTGGAAACAGTTTTTCTAGGTGACAGAGGTTTGATTGCGACATGTTTACTTCCCATTTCATCATCAGCACCTGTGCTTGTGTGGAGTACTACGGTCGAGCTCTGGAGATGCTGGTCAAGAAGGTCACCATCCATTGCATCCACGGCAAGATGAAGCACAAACGCAACAGCATCTTTGCCGACTTTCGGAAACTAAAAAGGTAAATTTCAGTTTGTGTATACAGGTACGGTAAACGAGGCTGGGTTTATATATATATTTATTTTATTTTTTTTGGCCTGTGTGTCATGCAGTGGGATCTTGGTGTGTACAGACGTGATGGCCAGAGGCATCGATATCCCTGACGTTAACTGGGTGCTGCAGTATGATCCTCCCAGCAGTGCCAGGTGAGTCAGTACTGACTACATAACTGGATCTGAAAGGTATTTGAATAGCAACATCTCCTATAATAATGGG
>JAVDPK010002989.1:135906-161922 GCA_034780415.1 Cichlasoma orientale
GTGCCAGGTGAGTCAGTACTGACTACATAACTGGATCTGAAAGGTATTTGAATAGCAACATCTCCTATAATAATGGGAAATCAATTAGAGAAAGTCTTTAAGCATTTCCTGTGCTTTTTATAGTTGTGGCCAGAATTTTACACACACTCATCGTAGGCATGAATGTCATGGTAATTTGGGGCTTTTCTTTGAACTGTTCCTTTTCCAGGGTGGAACGATGGCCATTAAAAATGCGCGATCGCGCACCTTTAATTTCCAGGATTGTTTTGACTCTGCGTGGATTTGAGAAAATCCAAACTTGTGCATCCACATCTTGTTTTTTTTAAATTATTAAAGATATCTGCTGTCCAATCATTCGACCCTGGAAAAATAACAGTTCAAAGAAATCATTAAAAGCTCCAAATTACCATGACGTTCATGCCCATGAGTGTGTGTAAAGTTCTGACCACAACTGTAAGTTACTGACACAAATTAGGAGGAAAGTGCTTCGGATGGGGACAGTTTTTATCGGCCTTTAATCCAAATTTAGTGCTTTAGTGAGTATTTACAGCAGCAGGGATCAATTTGAAATAAATTAGTGTGTGGTTGTAGTTATGAAGGAATAGCAGCTCACTGGTATGTTTTTAATAGTGGCACACTATTAGACATTATTTTGATTTAAAGCCGTGTTTTTATTACTTAATTGCATGGGTGCCTAAAGTTAATTTACTCTCGCTTGTATGGAATGAATGTTTTTTTGTTTTTGTCTGCCTCAGTGCCTTTGTGCATCGATGTGGGCGAACAGCGCGAATCGGTAATTATGGCAATGCCCTCGTCTTCTTGCTGCCGATGGAGCACTCCTATGTTAACTTCCTGTCCATCAATCAGAAGGTGAGCTCAGATTTGGCAAGTTTTTCACGAGCACAACCCTCAAATGCATTTTCCTTACAAATGTGGCTCCATTTAAGGGGAAATAATCTACCAACCAACCTCTTCATTCATAGCTAAATTCGGCGCATATGAAGCACAAAATAGCACGTGTAATATAAACATCTTATTCATCTACTCTGCAGTGTCCGCTCCAGAAGATGTCCCCAGTAAAGGACGTTGTGGATGTTCTCCCAAAAGTGAAGGCCATGGCTCTGAAGGACCGGGCCGTGTTCGAAAGAGGCATGAAAGCATTTGTCTCGTACGTCCAGGCCTACGCCAAACACGAATGTAGCCTCATCTTCAGGACCAAAGGTTAAAAAAAGAAAGTGAGCATCCTAATACAATTCTGTTCATCCACAAAGAGACTAATGTAAATTCGCACCACATTTTCAATGTCTAGATCTGGACTTTGCCTGCTTGGCCCGTGGCTTTGCACTCCTTCGCCTGCCCAGGATGCCTGAACTGAAGGACAAAACGTTCCCCGATTTCATCAGGACAACAGTGGACACGGACACCATCCGCTACAAAGACAAGAACAGGGAGAAGCAGAGACAGAAAGCACTGGCCGAGCTGAAGGACAAGACTCCCTTTCCTAAAAAGATCTTCATAAAGAGTGAGGCCTGGTCTAAACAGAAGGGCAAAAAGGAGCGCAGGAAAAAGATGGCAGCCAAGAGAAAGCACAATGAGGTACTTCCATTCACTCCAACTATTAACGGTTAGATTAATAAAACCATCAGACGGCAACACTTTTAACTTCTGTGTTTCTGCAGGATTCTGATGTCGACGACGACGACCTCAAAGAGCTTTTAAATGACACTCGCCTCCTCAAGAAACTAAAGAAAGGCCAAATCAGCGAGGAGGACTTTGAGCAGCGGATAACAAGCGGAGCAAAATCCAAACACAAAACAGAAGGACAGTAACGACCGTGTGGATGAAGATGTGACAGCTGTTCAGATCTGGCTGAATTAAATCCATGACATTCATTTCCTTTTTATTGAGTTTTTATTGGAGAATTGCGAGGGCACATTTATAAATAAAGTTTGATGAGTTCATCACTAACTGCAGATGGGGTGAGGACTCCCAGGTCAGTGAAGAGGAGGGTGATGAGGGAGGGAGGTGTGTAATCAATCATCGGATGTTCTTCTGACAGGTTCTTTACAGTCTTCAGGGTGTCTGCTTTGTACTGTGGAGGCCAGAAAACCACACGTAAGCAAAGCCTCTGAATATAAAATGAGGGGAAAAATAAAATCTGTACAGTCGTACCTTAAATTTGTCTGGCACGTCCTGCTGGTTGAGCGGATAGAGACGCACAAATTTGAAACTCTCTGCCACAACATAGAAGGGTTTGTTGTGTGCTTTGGAGCACAAGGCCATCTGATAAGTGCCGATCTGCAAGAGCAAAACGCTTGAGTCTATTTTTGTATCACAAGCAACATCATATTTATCACTTTTACAAGTGCAGTGCCTGTGTGAAGAATGTGCAACCCAAGGGGTTTTTGTAGGTACAATTTCATGTCCCATAAAGTCAACAAAGTTACTGTTGTGAACACAGACTTAAAGATGTAGCCACCATTGTCGGCTGTTCAGTTAAAAGAAAACGCCAAAAACCAATCTACTAAAAAAAACTGAATAAAATCTACTGTTTGTGAACTGTACAATTTTTCAATATTAAGCAGGGATAATTCCCATTAATGAGACTATGGGTCATCCTGATAAATAAAAGGAAACAAAGTTGATCTTTTCCTCATTTAGCAGCACACAAGCGAACAATCAAAATCATTGGGAAACACGAGTTTTATGTGTCGCTCTGGTGGAACACACCTTGTTGATGATCCCACCGCTCTCCACGACTCCCTCAGCACCAACAATAACTAGATCCACTTTTTCCAAGACATACCTGCAATGAATGACAAAAAAAAAAAAATACAAAATTAATGCAACTGAACTGTAGTTCTTGTTAAAAAATCAAAGCTTCAGAATATCTATATTCACCCCACAGCTGCATCCAGGACCACTGTTACTGGAACGTTGAGTTTCCTCAGGGCTTCTGCCATGTGCTGCCTGAAAAAAAAAGGACAAAAATGAGTCTCTGTCCCTTCAGAGTAAGACTAGAATACAGTATATAGACTGCTCCCTCACCCAGCTGCATCAGGCTGTGATTCAGTCACATAGACAGAGAAGCGCTTCTTCTCAGCTGCGGCTTGTTCCAGCACCCTGAGGACAACTCTGGAGTAGGAGTGAGTCAGGATTTTCTGAGAGAGATGAAGCCAATGAGAAGAAAATGCATCACTGGACTGATTCCCTATAAAGAGTAAGAAATAAGTAGTACTCTGTACTTACAGCGCCATCTTTGATAAAGGTGTGGCAGAGCTTGGCGACCTTGGTCCTTGACATGGAGATCTTCTTTAAAAATAGTTCCCCTCGCTCCTCCATCACCTTCTTACAGCGAGACAGGTCCTGAAAAAAATCCTTTTAGTGTCTGCCTTTGAACATCATAACAGGTCTGATCATCCAAACACACAGTGTCACTTATTTAAATCAGGCCACTCTTTCCATCAGTGGTCCCAGCAAGGCTGCTATTTTTAGACTCCTCCTAATAGGCTGGTTCTGAGATCTTGCACTTGTGCATCTACAGTGTCTGCTGGAACTTTTTCGGTGAGTCAAAAGCATGATCCTATGACCTGAATTTCTTTTTGGGAAGGAAGATGAAGTTTCAAGGAGCCAAATCTGGAAGTAGGCTAGATGGTCTGTGAAGAGCCATTCATGTTGCAAATTAATAGAACGCAAACTCATAAATATTGGGGGAAATATGAATATATTCCTGGTTGCACTACCTCTGGGTTTCCCACTGTGTGCTCGTTTTCTAAAAACTGCTGTTTGGTCTCTGGCTTGTACCCAGAGACTAAAGATGCTAAAGACTGTTTAAAACACGGCTTCCTATATTTGGAAAAATAACATTTTACTCTCGGATTTTGTATGACACACTTCCTACACTTATTGTTGTGCATCTCTCCGTACTACATGCACAACCTTCAGTAAATGTTGGTCCACACCGATTTTAATGCAATGCCTCAACACGACCCCCTATTTTCATTGGCTCAAATGAAACTGGACAAGTCACTCAAAACTGCTTCAAGGGCAGGTGCGGCAATATCTTCCTAAACTAAACAGCTGATTTCAAGTGTGTCATAGCTGGAGACCATTTCTGTGAACTCGGAATAAGCGGTCAAAGGAGATCGCAAACTAACTAAATAGTTTCTTTTCCGGGCATCAGGCAGTCATCGACTGCAAAGGATTTGCCAAAAAGTATTAAAAAATATGCTCAAATATTTCCAAACCAAAATAGTATTTATTCTTTCCTTTGATTACTTTTGTTTTCCTGTTGTATTTGTAAACATGATTCCTTGCTGCAGACCTGTACCGCCTCCTTTAATAAAGTTATTTTGAGAACAGTAACACTTCCACTCCATAACATACAGCAGATCTAGTAGAACACTGATGATCTCACTCAAATTATTGAGGATTAATTTTGTTTAATGTTTGAATGTCCAACACCAAACTGTCTTCACTCACCTGGTGCTCCAGTGATGTGAGACTTATGAAGCGCAAGAAGAGCTCCCCTCCCGAGGAGACAGCCACAGAAGAGTCCACTCCCGTCAGGCAGTCTGTGGCTGACATCAGGCTCTCCCTCAGGCCCAGGATGGTTTCACCTAAACAGTTTAAAACATTATTTACAATTTGAGAAAACACAAAAGGGGGAAATATCACGGCTTTTATCCACATCCGGAACTCATCAGACCTGATCTAGAGAACAAGAAAAGCCTAGACTATATTAAGAGGCAGATCGATGAACCCACCTTTATCTCTCTTGAGGAATTCCAGCAAAGTGCGGATAGCAGCCACAGCAGAGGCCATGTCCGGATCTTTCCTCATCTGATCCCTGAAATACTCCACCAGCTCTGACCCACGGCACGGTGACATGCAGTTAATATTTATGACACAACACAAATAGCAGGAAAATGACAAAAAATTAAGCGACTTACCTTCGTTGTTCATCCTGAAAGGCACAATATCGCCTAAAAACAAACCAGAGGATTTCTACAAGATTCAGAGGATGCACACGTTCTGACACATGCCAGCGCGGCTGACTGCGGTCGCTGCGGCCTCCGTTCAAACTACAGTATTCACAACACTCGGATTGCTTTCAAATCAACAGTTTCAACTCCACTCGGAATGTCACAGCAAAAATCCGCTAAATTCTGCCGGGAAAGTTGCTTCTGTCACTGTTTCCAAGTTGCACACTGTTAGCTCATCCTGCAATAAAGCTTCACGTTGACGTGTCGCAGAGTAATGACGCAAGGCGAAACGCCGTGCCGTTCACGTGAGGTCGGAAATTTGATAAAGTTGAGGGTTGGCGGCTGAGATGGATTCGTTGAAGGAAAGTGTGTATCAGCGAGGTTTTTAAACCACGAGATGTAAAGTGGCCATAGTGACAAGGCTCAAAAAGATACACAACGTTCATATGGTAACCTCGATAGGAAGGAAAAACTAAAGAATGTAAAACAACAACAATGAAGTTGCTACAAAGTGAGCGAAATGACCATAAATCAACAGCAAAGAGATGGAATTGAACACATAAATCCCCAAAAGAGATACTAAATTGCCACAGAGATGCAAAACAACCACGAAATAAGAATAAAAAAAAAGGATGTGCAAAACATTGAAATTTATCATTAACAGATGCGAAACTACATTCATCCATATAACCATCCTTTTTTTTAACCACTTACCTCTAACGAGAGACTACAGGACTGCAAAGAGATTTAAAACAACCATAAAATGCCATAAAGAGAAACTAAACAAACGTAGAGAAAGTCACTGCCACAGTTATCTAAATCCGTTACAAATAATTAGAAAAAACAATGCAAGATTAGAGAAAAACTAAAACCTTTTCCTGGTTTCTAATCCATACATGTTCATGAGCACTATAGTAGAGATATCTAATAAAGTGCAAAAATTAAAATGATGATATTTGGAAATTCTACGACAGATATGGATTTAAATGTTATGATAAATAAATTAAAATAGAGATACTATATCAGATTAAATTTATGGTGTGATATTAAACAAAATCAGCTGGACACCTCAAATAAAACATGTACAATTAAAGCTATCAAGAGCCATTTCAGTTCTGAGTAAAACAAAGCTGGGACATAAATCACTTCACATACTTATTTTTTCTCTTATAGCACCATATTTAAATTGACTGCATAGAGGTGTGGGGTAACACACACAAAAGTGCACAGCAACAATTATATATACTTCAAAAACAGGCAATAGTGCTTCATGTTACTTTTGAAATTGTATATGTTAAAATTTAAGGACTTCATAAAATATCATATTGCACAAGTACTGTATAAAGCACAGAATAAACTATTACCAGGAAATATATAGAAAATGTTTTCTGATAGACAAGGGGGGGTCATAATCTGAGGGGAAAGTTTAATTTCAAACTTTGTAAAGCACAAACAACCATAACAACCTTTTGTGTTTCTGTGGAGTCAAACTATGGAATAATCTTTCAGCAGCACTGCAGCAATGTTTAACCATTTTACAGTTTAAAAAGCATTTAAAGAAACAATCTCAAAAAGTACTCGGATAAAGAAGGACTTTATTAGGTACCAAAGGATATTTGAATGTCCATATATGTGGCTGTACATTTAGGTATTTGTAGGTATATGTGTATGCATAAATGTATATGTTTAAGCTTAGGGCTCAAAAGGGGAAATGATCAGACATCTCTATGATGACATTATGAGATGAATAAATCCTCCAAGGAGGTGCAAAAAGACTAAGACACATACAGA
The DNA here is from genome assembly GCA_034780415.1 of Cichlasoma orientale. NCBI lineage: Eukaryota > Metazoa > Chordata > Actinopteri > Cichliformes > Cichlidae > Cichlasoma > Cichlasoma orientale. The sequence goes on from JAVDPK010002989.1 coordinate 142,683, forward strand.
AAAAGAATAAGACAGGCACATAAACACATTAAACAACTAACCAAGTCAAAATAACAACACAAACATGCAAAATAAGCACAAGGAGTAACTAAAGAGGCACACAATAAACCAAACGACAGCAGAGGAAAAATAAGAAATACAAAGTAAGAAAAAATAGAGTCAAAATGACCACAAAGAAATAAAGTGAGAACAGTCTAAAAGGAATCCAAAACAAGCAGCAAAAGACATCAAAGTGCCACGCAATAAACAAACTAATAACAAAGAAACAAACATTGAGAACAAAGACTGTGAAGAGGATGACAAATGAACAAAAAAATGAGAAAAGAGATTCAAAAGAACATCAAAACAAAAAACAACGCTAGGGGGAAAAAAGTAAATTGACAACACAGAAACAAAACAGTAGGAAAAAAGATTCGTAAGGATGAGAACAAAATAAAGATGAAGAACAAAGACAGCAAAATGACAAGAAAGAAACAAAAAGGAAGATAGAAGACTTAAAGGGAAACAAAGAAATAAGCAGTGAGGAAAAAAGTCTTGAAATGACAATAAAGCAATAAAAAGAGAAAAATGAAAAAGAAAAAGTGAAAAATGATTCAAAATGACAACAAAGGAAAGTCAAAATAATAAATGACAAAAAAATGTCAAGAATAAAGAAAACATGTAAAAGAAGCACAAGGAGACACTGAAGAGGCAAAAGGGGATGTAAACACACATAAAAAGAGACAATGACAGCATAGAGACTCAAAATATTATGAGGGCATACAAAACAAGGCCAAGGAAACACTAAATCATGACAAAGAAATACAAACTGACAACAAAGAATAGACTCCAAAGAGGCACAATGTAACTATAAAGAGATTTCAAATCTATGACAGAGACTAAAGATGACAAAAAGACACAAAATGACAGGTACATACGAGGCAGGAAGAGCACAAAGCCAGCGACATACTCAAAATGACTGAAAAATGCAAAACAAGGTCAAAGAGACACAAACTATCTCTAAAGAAATGGAAAATGTATGAAGGAGATGTACGATGACAAAAAGACACACAGGATAGAAGCTGCCTGAATGAAAAAGGACGGTTTATGTGGTAGTTTTGCTGGTTTTCAGTTTTGTGTAAATCTTGCGTGCGTGTGTGTGTGTGTGGGGGGGGTGCATTTATATTCTTGTACTCAGGGCCCAGTCAATTCTATCAAGCACAAAAAGATAAATAATCAGGCAGTATAACAATGTGCATCATCTCCTTCATCCCTTGCTCGGACACGCTGTAGTTTGAGCTTCAAGTTTTGTGGCTGGACTGAAGCAGAGGACATCAGGCGCCTCTCAGCCTCTTTGTTCTCCTCCCGGCTCAGCAGGGAGACAGCTCTTCTGAGTGCAGCTGCAGCCTTCCGCCCCCCTCCCTCTTCTCGCTGCTCATCAGGCCGCGCAGGCGCACTTGGCTCCTCTGTGCGCTCTACTGTTTGCATTGTGTCTGAGCTGCCGGCGAGCTTTAAAAATATTATACCCACCGCGGCAATGTCGGGCAGGTCGGTCCGAGCTGAGACCCGGAGCAGGGCGAAAGATGACATCAAGAGGGTTATGGCCGCTATTGAGAAAGTACGAAAATGGTAAGAGGAAAACTAGAAAAAAGCAGGGTTCGTTATCTAACACGAGAAAGGCTTGCTTGTTGGGGGAGGAGAGGGAAGGAGCGAGACGGAGTGAGGGATGAAATTGAAAGAAAAGGACATTTTCTGAACTAGATTTCACGGCAGATGTACTTGCAGCTCAGGTGCACCGGGGCGCACTAGTGCGGCGCACCACCCCATCCATCGTCTGGCTACCACATCAGACAACATGTAGCCGGCGTATTTTTCCACCGATTTAAACGGCAAGGGTTGAACCCAGAAGCCATTTCGATGCAGTCACATGAAGCCATTGCTGCCCGCTGTTGAGCTTGTAGCAGAGGCGGCGGTTTTAGGATCGGAACGTCTAATAACTCCGGACTTGGAAACAATTTGACGACGGCGCTCTTGAGTCGGAGCAGTTTAGTCCGTCTGGAGTTTTAAATTAAGCGCTTTGAGTCGTCCTTTAGGTCTGATAGAGACTAAGGCACGGTGGGGGTTGGGAGAGGGGAAGTAGGCTGCTGTAGTGCATGGCTGAACACGTAGTGACTCAGTCTTAACGTTTAACACAGGGAAAAAGGCATTTTATACACATTTGACGGCTCGAAGACACGTGTTTATTTTGAGAATATCCTGTTTTTGAATGTAGGTGTGAGACGTCACCCAGTGGCGGGATTTATTTATTTATTTTTTATTTTTTTATCAGGTGGATTAATCCGACGTCCCCAGGTCAATGTAGAGTTTGGTGGTTTGACAAAGTCATTAATGTAACTAATATTTGGGAAGTCAAACAGAAATATGATCCAGGGCAAGGGTGTCAAACTCATTTTAGTCCATACCACAGGCCAGGAACTTGCATATTCATAAATCTATATATTCATGTTAAAACAAACAAAAATAAATAAATCATTTTACAGCGTTTACCTTTAAATTGATCTGAATTTAGAGTTTAATTTTCAGTACTTAAAGTACTTACCAGTAGGTGCAATGCAACAAGGGGATACAAATAGGAGGTTTTAAAGGAAAGAAGAAACAAATCACAATTTTTTATTTTATTTATTTTTAAGTAATGACCATTTTAAAAGAGTCAATAAAAGCATCTTACTGGCTGGTCTTTTAAAGGGAAAGAATAGCCAGTAAGATGTTTCCCCTTCTGACTTTGTAATTACACAATATTATTAGGGGGCTGTATTACAGAGTATCCTAACCTCCACTTAGATTGATTAATCAGTCAGTGGATCTATAGAAAATTATTTTACATAATTTTTTGCTAACTTCTGACTTTGTAGAGATCAAAATAATTTGCAGATGTATCAGTAATGACAAAACGTAACTGCAGTTGCAGTTGCGATTCTTTTGATCACATTTTGCCATATTTCTCTCATATCGGCTTCTCTCCGTTGGCTCCCCGCTAAATTCAGAATTGAATTTAAAATCCTGACTCTCACATACAAAATCTTGAAAAATCAGGCCCTGTTTTATCTTATAGAGCTCGTAGTGCCGTGTTATCTTAACACAGCACAGCAGTTCACGCTGCAGGCTTACTTGTGCTTCCTAGAGTTTTCAAAAATAGAGTGGGAGGCAGAGCCTTCAGATATCAGGCCCCTCCACTATGGAAACAACTTTCAGTTCTGATTTGGGAGACAGGCACTCTCTGGTTTTAAGATCAGGCTTAAAACCCTACTTTTGAATAAAGTTCGTAGCTAGGGCTGGATCAGGTGACCCTGAACCCTCCACTAGTTACGTTAGGTTTGCTGGGAGGCTTCCCATGAAGCACTGAGTCTTTTTCACTCATCTCTTTTCACTTCCTCTGTGATTGTACACCACTACTGCATTTCACAATTAGTAATTATTAAATTCTGGCTCTTTCTCCCGTAGTGTGTCTTTTGTCCCGTCTCCCTCCCCTCACCCCCAACCTGTCGTGGTGGATGGCTGTCCCTCCCTGAGCCTGGGCCTGCTGGAGGTTTCTTCCTGTTAAAAGGGAGTTTTTCCTTCCCACTGTCTCCAAGTGCTTGCTCATAGGGGGTTGTGTAATTGTTTGGGTTTCTTTCTAATATTGTAGGGTCTTTACCTTACAATGTAAAGTGCCTCAAGACACTTTACAATATATGGTGTGAATTGGCGTTAATGAATACAATTGAATAGAATTGATGTTATATCTGTTGGTGTCCTATTGAAAATTTTTCTTTCTTTTTTTTCTCAAAAACATTTTTTTTATTTCTTTAAGTCATTTTTAAAGAACACCAATAATTCTTCCACCAGCTTCATAACTGTTATTAGTAGTACCTTTTTAATTAATACTCAGTATGAATTTTCTGCATTTAACATAGCAGGTGATAATTTATCAAGAAACAATGTGTAGATGAATCAAAAATCTAAATGTTTGATATCACTTTGTATTTTCAGTTTAGTATTTCTAAATTTGAATTTTGCTCTTGAATCTGTTAGTTAATTTAATCATAAAATTAAATCCCCCAACCCTTTTCTGATTACTTATTCTTATTTTTTAAGCAAAATACCCTCAAAACTAATCTATGATGGAGCTCTTTTATTTTTTCTTATGATTTATAACATAGAATAACCATATATAGCAGATTAATCAGTAGTTGAGAGTCCCTAAAAGGGACTCTCTGTTGATTCTGTGAAATATACAAAATGTGACACATAAGGGAAAAATTTTCCAGAGCTAATATAAACTAATTACTTGTTTGGTCAAATCAACAATCTCAAGATGTTAAGTATCATATCTGACAGGCTGAAAGTTGCAGTGACTAATGCAAGCAGATAAAAGGCAACAGAAGACGGAAATCATGATTCCGGTGTTGTTACACTTTTACATTTTAAAGACCAGGAAATGTGCAGTGTGTGAGTGAATAAGCAAACCAATCACAAGCTTTAACTTTTGATTATGTCGTGTTCAAAATGTCAAGAAACAGTCCAAAGTGTCATCACAATTCATCAGCAAGTTCAATTGTTAGATTTTGTGTTAAGTTGTGAAGCAGTTTCAGGTTTGAGATATTCAGATATTCTTTGGAGGTGGGGGATTTTTACTTGCTTGAAACAGTGGTGCTCTACTGACAGTTTTAGCTGTAATATGCTATAGAGACTTGGGCAGTTTAGAAATAACAGCGGGGAAATTGTTAATATGACATCGTTAGTTTAACATTAAGAATAACCTCTGGGTATTTTTGTATACTCAGTACTCTATACTGTCCAAACCAATCCTTTCTTCATTTTATATCTTCACTGCTTTGCAGTATTTCAGTGTGTGAAAGTCAGCTTGGTTCTTCTGTGCATTTACAGGGAGAAAAAATGGGTGACTGTCGGAGACACGTCCCTTCGCATCTACAAGTGGGTGCCAGTGACAGAGCCCAAATCAGATGACGTGAGTTCATTATCATCATCATTATTAGCCGCAAACGCGTTTGTTCATCTTTGTGCCGCTTTACTGCATGTTGGAGCTACTTTCAAACATTGTGCGTTTTCTCCTGTTTTTAGAAAAACAAGAACAAGAAGAAGGGCAAGGACGAGAAATACGGCTCGGAGGTGACGACTCCAGAGAACAGCTCCTCTCCGGGGATGATGGACATGCATGGTGGGCTTCAAAAACTGTCGCGTATTTTGCATTTTCTTGACATGCTAGCCCATCTCTAGACATCGTTTAGGCTATTTTAATTATTATTTGAAATATTTTTTTTTTCGGTCGTTTCAAGACAAAAACCAGCCCCTGTGCTTTTTAATCAAAGCTTCCTAAACTGGAGGATGTGGAACATTTGTTAGCGACTACTGTGAGAGGCAAGATTAAGCCAATTTTGCGTTGCACTGAGCATTCCCAGCAGCAGGATGGTGTATGTAGGTTTGAGTTACAAAATGCTGTCGTGGGTGTTGATGCGAGTGCAGAAACATGTCACCCAGTGTGTCCATGTGGCTCATTAATGTGTTTTTAATAGTTTGAGACAACGGTGGAGCTATGACACAATGATTTAGACTTTAATTTTTTTAATAGGATTTGTTCTGAATAAGGAGGATATATTTTAACACATTTACACACTCAAAACATCTGGAGGCTTAGGGTAATAATATTAAAGCGTGCATTGACATAGCAATACATGGTGTTAAATTTGACTGTCTAAACCCTTTAGATAGACTATTATACTCTTATTTGGAGTAATGTGTTAAAAAAAAAAAGGGGGAAAAATGTCATACTAATTCTAATGATGGAACACTGAGCTGCAAAAATAAAATGCATTTTGCTTCTAAACCAACTGTGGGACACTCTCGATCTGTGTCTTTGCCAGATGACAACAGCAACCAGAGCTCCATCGCTGACTCGTCCCCAGTGAAACAGGAAAACAGTTGTAGCACCAGCCCTGCCCCAGAGCCCACCTCCGCATCACACCGTGACAATGGCGAGGCCAAGACTGACCAGAGCCCAGACAGCAAGAGGGGTCAGACACCACACACACACACACACACACACACACACACTCTCACTCTTTCTCTGACACCAGCAGGCTTTTAAATGACGGCCTTATCCACAGCATCTCCTCTATCAGGTGGTGGAGTTGCATTATCGGATGGATGACAGGCCTCTTCCTGTTTTTGTTTTTATCCTCAGAGCATCACACTGCGAGAAGATTAAAATGATGCTTCCACGTAGTTAAACACTCATAAGGGGACCGCAGACACAGTGCAGCTGTGGTCCCGCTGTTCCCCTCGGGACTTCAACCGTCAACCATCGTTTAGGTTTTTCTCTCCCCCCCCCTCACTCTTAACATCTTGGATCCCCAAACCCCCTTTCAGACACGTGCAGTCTTACTTAAATCTGATCTGTTCTTGCATGTCTGAATATGCTCCCCACAGCAACGGTGTTGTGGGGGGATGAACATAGAAATACTGCACTACAAGTTTGAACTGAAAGCACAATAAGCAAAGATTAAGCATCTTACACTATTCTTTAAAAATAACTCAGGATTACTTATCAGAATATTCACATTTGATAAAGTGGAAACTGTAAATAATTTGGGGTGGGGTTTTTTTTTTTTTGCAGTGATGTTCCATCTTCTTTGATAGATTCCTTTAAAAATGTGCAGTTCATCTCCGCAACCAGGCTGCCATTTAAGTTCTCCTCTGTATGTATGTGTGCTCCTGTACTGATCTGTCGTTCTGTCACTAATCTTCAGGTAAGACCATCTCTTCATCAGAGACCTCAGAGAGAGCACAAAGTGCCAAGAGAGAAAGCCTGTCCTCAGGGGAGAAGGACTCTTCAGACAGCAAAGCCACTCAGGTCTGACCGCATCTACACGTCTGTCTGTAAAGCTCTGATCAGTCTGGTATTACATGTATCAGTTTAAATTGGAATTGGAATTCTCTTGTGTACATACTTTTGTTTGAATTCCATGCTTCTTCTTTTGTCATTCCTTCTGTGGCGTGACAAATTACATAATTAATGTATAATTAGCTAATCATAGACTGTATACCAAAAGTGGCCACTGTGACTTTACCCAGTTGTTTGCAAAGCTCTATTATGAAGTTCTGAGATGAGTGTTTCTGCCTTGACCTTCAGTAAGACTTGAAACTAGGAGACTGACAAAAAGACAGGAGCGACCAGGATGGGTCAGAGTACATCAGAGGGACAGCTCAGATTCAGGAATTTGGAGACAAAGTTAGAGAGGCGAGGCTGAGATGGTTTGAACAAGTGCAGGGGGGGGGGGGGGTAGTGGATATATTTGACAAAGGATGTTGCTAGGCAGGAGGAAAAGAGGAAGACCAAAAAAAGAGATTCATGAGTGAAGGAGGATATGCAGGGGGGCTGGTGTGACAGAGAAGGGATGCTGGGACAGGGTGAGATGGATGCAGATGATCCACTGTGACAACCTCTGATGGGAGCAGCCAAAAGAAGAAAGTACATTAGCTTCATTTCTCAGACCCAGCTGAGCTATTCTTTATATACAGTCTTATCATATTACTCTTTATTAGTCCAGCCAAATCTCCAATATTTCTTTGTCTTTCCTTCTTGTCTGTAGGACCTAGAGGATGAAGCCCCGCCCAGCAAGAAAAGCAAACTGGAGTCCTCGTCTCAGGACTTTGAGGAGAGTTAAATGTTTGGGGGCTGAGTCATTACTCTTCTTCAGCCTCCTGTCTCTTTCCCTTTGTACCTTCCTCCATTAACTCTAGATAATTTAGGGCTAATGGATGTACTGGCTCTCCTCTCACTCCTGTTTTTCTTCCCTCACCTTCCCTTCCCAAACTAAAAGGGATAATGGACGTCTCCCACCCTTCCTCTCTCACTCTCACCCTAATGGCTGCTTCCCCTCCAGTTTGCCACCTTTGCCCCTGACACTCCCTTGTCACAGAGGGAGAATGGATATTACCTCTGTTCACTGGTCCCCTCCGTGCTTCCTTCCAGTCCTCCACACTTCTCACTAATGCCAAGAGACACGCCGAACCCAGGCTGCAACCCCCTCTGTGAACAGGGGCAGCGCTGTCAGCCCAGCCACCGCCAGGCCAGATGACAAACCCTGACCTGCTTCTGTGACTAAAAGAGTTAACACTGGGATTAGGATGAGGTCAGTCGCAGACACTGCTCTGAGACCTTTTTTTTTTTTTTTTTTTTTTAAAAATTTCACTGCTAAGGGTTTAGCTCAGGACAACTGAAGAGGCTAGCCTGGTCTCAGATCAGCGGCTGCGGAGGGAACCTCCACCCTAGGACCACGTCACTTCAATCCTCCCGATGCGCCTCCTGTTAGACTAATGTTCTATATTTGTTTAGGAAGTGTTTAGGGTTTTTTTCTCAGGAGGGTCAATGCACTGTTATGGTATGTCACAATCGATCACAGATAGATTTGCTGCTGTAGTGGATGTCTTTTTTCTCTATCCATGAAAAGTTCACCATTGACTTTGTTTTTTTTAAAAAGTGATTTCATTTGTGGTTCGTAGAGGAAGAATACGACAACGGTACTGGTCAAGATAAACTCTTGGATAAGTAGTGAAGACGGGCATAGCTAGTGTAGGTCCTGGAGGTGTGCCTTGAGTTGCTACGGTTAAATACACGTTTTAGGTCAAACGAGTTTTGAATTACAATTTTGGTGCCATGTTTTGTTTTGTTTTTGCCTTATAATTATCACTAATTAGTTTTCTCTGATATTTATTTTCAACTGCAACTGTTTGGTTTCATTTAAAGGAATAGCTGAACATTTTGGGAAATATTTGCTTTCTTGCTGAGAGTCAAAGCCGAAGTCTGATAGCACTGTCACACCTGCACGTTAAATATGAAGCATTAGCCAGGAGTTGGTTAGCTTAGCTTAAAAGCTGGAAAGAAAAAGGGAAATGGCTGGGCTAGGTTTGTCTGAAATCAATAATATTTAACTAGGAACACCTGTAATGTTGACACCAAAATCCACCAGATTAAATTTCCTCGGTGGGTGTGGCCCAAAGCAGGCGGGGCCAGGAAATGGCGTTGGCGGAAGCTAGCCTAGCATAACATACCATTTCATTTTGTCATTTTGGTTAGTTTACTGTTGTGAATTTGCCTCCAGGAAATCACAGCTTCTGTTCAAGACAGTCTGGCACATAAGTCGCTGTGAAAACGCCACTTTTGATTTTTACACTTTGGTTTTTCTATCAGAGAACTTTGGAGATAGCAGTAGGTGAAAGTAACTTAATTATGAACATGCTATTTATTATTTATTTAAAATTCTTCTGTTTAAATTTATAGAATGAGAAAAGGCTGCGTGGCTCATTACTTCTTGGCACATAACACAAGTTAATAGGAAAACTTTTTCGAGGTGCTGTTAGGTGGAGCCTGTGCTCACGCCAGGCTAACTGTCTCCTGCCACTGTATTAGCTTCATATTGAGTTATCGCACCGCTCTCGGCGAGGAAGCAAATTAGCGCGTTATTCCTTTAAAACAGTTGGAGACTGGAATTTGAACACTACCCAGAAGTTAATTTAGTTTTGTCTTGTGGAAATGTTACCATCTGTAAACCTCAGTGAGTCAGATCACCAGTTGTCGGTCTTTGTCTGCTTCTTATCTTATTTTATTTTTATTTTTTTGAGCACCTCAAGTAGAAATGGACCGATTTCTGTGACTGGTTTTCCCACCTGCTCCACCATTTAATCACTTTTCTCTGTACGTCTTCTGTGTATCACTACTTCTCTCTGACCTACTAAAGTCTTTTATCTCAAACATTGGTTCTAATCCTCCTTCAAGGTGCTGTCTGTTGGCTGAATCCATACACACGTGGCATCAAGCTCTTGGTTTTGTGCAGATTTGTGCAATTTACTTGAACTCTGTGCGGATTCAGGCCTGTGACCTCTAATGTACAACCTCACCTATCTAAGATTTACTTTCATTAATTGAGATTTACTCGTCAACGAGGATTGAAATGAATTGAATCACAACAAACCAATGACTTCATAACATAACAGGGGCTTTATGATGCAGAATTACTTGATCAGATTTCAGCAAATCAGCATTCACATGGATGGAGAGAAAAGAAATAAAAAAAAAAATTGTCTCGGTTTAGAGGATGGATTAGCATATACCTCATTCCCAGTCCAGCAGCGCTGGAACTTAAAATGCTATTGTATTGACATTAACAGTTATAAACAGCATTATGTACACTCAGTTTAAGGAAAAAAAAATCTCACTTATGTTGTAGCTTTCACCTGATCGAGCCAATTGCTTATAGTTTGCTCATAACTGTAAAAAAAAAAAGAAAAGAAAAAAAGAGCTGTGAGATGTAAGATCTTGTATGTTTTTTTGTTTTCTTTTCTTTTCTTGGGACCATATTGTTTTTCTTTAGATCTTGTACAGATTTATGGTTTGGTTTGACTTATTTATTCCATCAGTAGTGCTTGGTTTTTTTTATGTCCAATGGTTTTGTTTTCTTAATAAAAGTCACAAAATATTTTGTGTTCACGTTCTGTGATTATTGCAAAGAAACGGTGTTTGGCCACGATCATTAGAGGTTATTATCTTGAATAGCAGCCTTATCAAAGTGTGCTTTTTGGTTTTGGGTGGCTTGTGTCGGCTTGTGTTCTAGGCGATTTTTGCCAGTGTGTGCTACACATTCAGACACACTTTTTCATAGCTTTGTTGCACTGCAACAGAGATATGAAAAATGTTAATACACTGATGCGGAAAAATAAAGGACATTGCAACTTTAATTTTTTTTTAATAAAAGCAAAACACAATTAGTACAAAAAACTAAATGTCTAAAACTCCTCAAATGTACACAGATCAAGTATAATATTATGACCACCTGCCTAATATTGTGTTGGTTCCCCTTTTGCTGCTAAAACAGCCCCGACCCATCGAGGCATGGATTGCATTAGACCTCTGAAGGTGTGCTGTGGTGTCTGGCACTAAGATGTTAGCAACAGATCCTTTATGTCCTGTAAGTTGTGACTGTGTGGACTTGTTTGTCCAGCACACCCCACAGATGCATAATTGGATTGAGATTTGGGGAATTTAGGAGCCAAGTCAACACCTCAAACTCGTGCCCCTCAAACCATTCCTGAACCATTTTTGCTTTGTGGCAGGGCGCCTTATCCTGCTGAAAGAGGCCACAGCCATCAGGGAATACCGTTTCCATAAAAGGATGTACATGGTCTGCAACAACGTTAGATAGGTGATACGTGTCAAAGTAACATCCACGTGGATGGCAGGGCCCAAGGCTTCCCAGCAGAACATTGCCCAAAGCATCACACTGCCTCCACCGGCTTGCCTTCTTCCCATAGTGCATCCTAGTGCCAGGTGTTCCCCATGTAATCCCCGTGTATGGCACGTGGATGGCCATACACCTGGCCATCCACGTGATGTAGAAGAAAACAAATTCATCAGACCAGGCCACCTTCTTCCTGTTGTGATGCGCCCACTGCTGGCGCTGCAGCTATGCAGCCCCATTCACAACAAACTCTGATACACTGTGTATTCTGACACCTTTCTACCAGAACCAGCATGAACTTTTTCGGCAATTTGTGTCACGGTAGCTCGTCTGCTGGATTGGACCACACAGGCCACCCTTTGCTCCCCACGTACATCAATGAGCCTTGGCTGCCCACGACCCTGTCGCTGGTTCCCCACTGTTCCTTCCTTGGACCAGTTTTGATAGATACTGACCACTGCAGACCGGGAACACCCCACAAGAGCTGCAGTTTCGGAGATGCTCTGCCCCAGTCGTCTAGCCATCACAATTTGGCCCTCACTCAAATCCTTACGTTGCCCATTTTTCCTGCTTCTAACACATCAACTTTGAGGACAAAATGTTCACTTGCTCCCTTATATATCCCACCCACTAACAGGAAGACTGAAGACCTAGTGGATTCCCTTTTTTTTCTAATAACAATGTCCCCACAACAACAGGAAAATGAGTATGTATTTAGCATAAGCAGCTAATGGGCCATCTATTTGCCACTCTCCTGCTCTCTGTACTCACACCAACTATATTTTAATACAGTCAAATTCATAATAAAGATGTTCTTATATACATAATTTCCTGGTTTTCTTGTCAGACAATTTGTAATCTCACTCATGAAAACTGAGGAAGTGAAGAAAAAGCATCTGCAAAAGAAACGAGCAGCGCGGCAGCTGTTCTATACTGTTGTGAGGTCTTAAAATCAGCTTTAATGCAGGTCGAGAGGCAGCTCAGAGAAAGGCAGGTTATCTGCTGAAGAGAAAAAAGGACAACAGAGCAGCTTGTCTTTTCTTAGATTTCTATTGGACTGTTCAGGAGTATACAGCACATAGAAAACAGTGACATTTTCCACCACATCAACATCTGTAAAACGGTTTGAAACCATTTAGAGATGGTGCCTGAAATTGTTACATATAAAACATTACACTAATAATTAGACTCATCACTTATAACAACGTTTTAAAGTCTATACAAATATTTTTTCCCCTTGAGTGAAAACCTCCTTATACAATGTCAGCCTTATCAACAGGGCAAAAAAATAAGATGTACACATAAAAGCTATGTTTTCCTCCATGGCACTGTGTACACATTTAGCAGAAGGAAACTTCTGATTAGTATTTACAAAGTCTAGGGTCAGTGGTTAGTCACTTCATGTATTATTATACATTGTTACACTGCAAGATTCAATATGATCCAAAATTGTGCTTTAGTACAAGATAAGTCAAATACAAGTTGCTACACAGGGTTAATTTAAAGAAATAGTTTGGCAATTTAGGCAATTCACTCAGCCGCTTTCTGACTTAGAGGATAAAGCCGGCAGCTGGTTAGCTTAGCAGAGACTTCAAACAGAAAGGTAACAGCTAACATTCTTATAGTAGCACCTCTAAAGTTCCCAAACAAGCAGTCACTTATATTATCGTGTTTCTTTAAATAGTACAAAAAAAACAATTTTAAAAAAAGAGGCAATTTGTTTCTTTATGATGGATTGTTTATAATGACACTAGCTGCTTCCCAGTGTTTCTTGAATATGTGCTAAGCTAACCTGGTGTGGCTTTAAGCTGAGCACACAGTAAGCTGTACTTTAGAAATGCACATCTCAGTGCGACCATATCACTGCTGTTCCTTGGTTTATTGTGCTTAGAATTACAATATTCACTATATGACAGGATTACCTTGAATGTCCATATGTGTCAACATGTGCTTTTATGATGAACTTCTGAGGTTCCGGACTACAGAATGACTATTTTTTTTAAACTTGCCACTTCCTTTTTACTCTTCGGTATATTCTAAACAAATAAATTCAGCTGTTGTTACTTCTGGCAGAGTGTTTTTAACAAAAGTCTTTTTTTTTTAATTAGGAAGAAGAGTTCTTACAGGAGTTACACATGCCCCGTGCTAAACATGCTCACAGTGAATGTTTTTTGTGCATGTGTCAGATCTCTAGATGCAAACGTGTTTCATAAAGTGACTTTAAAAAATGGCGTATGTTCATTTGTTCATTCTCATGTGACAAAGTAAAGTACAGTTGACTTAATGAATGCTTCTACTTGTGAGTGAGTTGAGTAGACTTCAGCGGATAGTGCCATCCAACTCTCAAAGCGAAAAAGCGCGATTACTAAAATGTCAAACTGTAGTTTTAAAGGTACTTCTTGTAAATTCCTTTTCGAAATCGTTCTTCACGGAAGAGACTGTGAAGAAACGATTGTTGTGACTATCTCTAAAACATTTGTGCATTTTGTTGAAGAGATAACTAAAGTTGAACTAGGGCTGGGCTGGTATTACTTTGTGTAATACCAATTTGTACAACCAGATGGTGCAGTGAGTCAGTGTAACCTACAGATATGTATATTTTTTTTAAGATATATTTTCGGCATTTATCATCTGCCTTTATTAGATAGTACAGTACAGAAAGTAGACAGGAAAGCAGGGAGAGAGTGAGGGGAATGACACGCAGACTCGAACCCAGGCCTCTGCATATGGTCGCCTTCTCACCCATACAAGCACCCAGTGTAACCTATATTTAACCAAGCGAGTAAATAAGAGCACATTCTTATTTTCAGCACACCTACTGATCAAACTTTGGACCTTGGTGCTGAAAGTTTTTGTTAAATACTGCAGAGGGTAATTACAAAAAGTACCTTTAAAGAGAAAGTTAGACTGCTCATTAATCGGCACTGTCCTTCTCGATAAAATAACTTTTAAATACCTTGAGAATCATAAAGAAAACATACATTTGCTGAAACGTTAAAGTGGACAGTGCAAAGCTAAGTAAGTAGAGGCTTCTGGAGCTTCATCTGGGCAGGTTCCTGTAAAATGAGGCAGATGCATTTCAAAAGCCCACCCATACTACAGTAGTCCTTGTACAGACTTTACTCCTTCCATCAGTGCTAGCTTATTTCCCTGTACGGCTGTCACTGGCTAGTAAAAGATCAGACAATAAATAACAAAAAACAACTTCATTATTAACTACGACAAATCCTCAGTAACCTTCCACTGCATCATTCAAAGACATCAACCTGTGGGAAGCTAAACAGACACAATGTATTTGTTCCTGATCTTGCTGCTGACAAACGAAATCGAACCACGAGGTCTATTTAGTAGGTGTTCTGTAGCTTTTGAAGTTGTAGACAAACCTTAAATCGTAACCCTTTTAAACCAACTCGGGGAAAAAATGTCCTTAAGAGGCTCATAGAAATAAGAACACTGTGAGATTATAATGAAAAGCTCCAGAGCAGTTAATAAACAGACCTTTTTATAGTGTTTGGTTATGCAGAGAAACTTCATTCTAAAAAAAAAAAAAAGTGTGTGCGCAGGTAAACACGTGAGATGGGACTTAAAAGCTTTGAAAGAAGGACCTGGAATCATTATTATTGTTATTATTATTATTTGGGGAGGAAACTACCATTTCCAAGGTCAAGACTGAACCATATCCATATGAGAGAATATTTGCATTTTCAGTATTTAGGTTATTACTAAAACTAGGGTCCCGAAAAATATTTAAAACATAAAGTCAAAATATTTTGAATATTAAACTGAAATATTTCAATAAGAAATCTGTGAAAAATTTAGGAAAAAATAGTGTTAAATCCTATTAAATATTATGAGAAATGAGTCATAACACTTAAAGATAAAAGTGGTCATGTTTTTAGAACAAGGGGTCATATAACATGAGAATAAAGTTAAGAAAAATGTTAATATTATAATGTAATATTAAGTTAATAAAATTGCAATAGTCTGAGGAAAAATGCGCCTTAAAATATGTAATATTATGAAAGTAAATTATTTAAGAAATGCTTTAATGAAAGATGTTTGTAGAACATTTTAAATACAGCCAAATTATTTCTTGAAAAAGTTGTAATATTTTGTGAATAAAAAATGTAAACATTTTTACAATGATGCAATATTTCAAGAATCATACTAAGTTTGATAGTGATCAGTATAAGAATTTAGTAATAATATTCCAAAAATGAAGTCAGAATGTTGGTGCAGGTGGAATAAACTGAAATTTGTCAGATGTGGATGAAACAAATATGCAGCTTAATGTCAAAGCTTTGAGGATATTGACAAGTAACATGCCTCATGCACATTTCAGAAATGGAAATTCATCCTTTTTCTATAATTCCTGGTATTCCTATGTCAGACCATTTTGAGATCTCTTCATTTTTCATGGTTCCTGCACCTTAATCTGTGGGTCATTTAATATTCATCACATTTATTGCATCAATAATGGAGGTGCCTCCTTAAGAGTTTTCTTATACTTGATGATGGTGGAACGTCCCGATGGCAGTGAAAGACCTTTTATTGAGGGCTTCTCTTGATATTGTATATGGTGTATCACAGTTGAGTAACTTTTTGTATAGTAGATACCGTATGCGACACATCTGCCTAACTGCATTAAGTATTTTATTGTTAAATATTGCCTGAGATATGATGAATATCTTCCTTTCTATTTGTTATTTGGAATTTAGATTTGTCATTCTTTCTTTATTTCCTTGTTTTTTAATCAGTTTCCATTTTTGTCTTTCTACGCACCAACTTTTAAGTTTTATTCCAGGGCAAAATGTATTACTTAATTTATTTATCAACTGTTTGACTTGAGACGTGGTTCTGATTGGATATTATTGTTATGGGTGAGGTCATGTGATCAGTAACAGGTGATTTAAAATGGTGCTGCACCTGCACCATATGTTGATGAGGATGTACATGGATTTTTTTCCTGTTTTACCAATATTTCCTTTAAAATATTCCAACTTGTTTACCATTATTATTATCACTACCTTTTCCCACAAAATATTATAACTTCTTTTTTTTTTTTTTACTGAAAACATGAAAAATTTTCCCAAAATATTACATTTCCTTGTAAAATTGTGCCTTAATCCTCTTTGTAAGTTGATATACTAAAAATGGGCTTTATAAAATACTATATTAAACCATAAAAAAAAAGAAGTTCTGTGATACAGAGTGGAGCGGTGCTTTATCTTCCCTTCATTAAAAACGGTGCTTCCCTTTGTTGACGATCAACAAATACAGCCTAAGATATTTAGAAAAACTTAAATGCAAAACAACACGTTAAAAACAACAAGTGCAGAGGACGGATTCCTTTCGTTATAAACATCAATATTGCACCAAAGCAGCATATTTGGACGAGCATTCTGCATGACAGAATTCAGAAAAGTTTATGTTCACAGAATGGAGCTGCAGGGTAAAGGACTTAAATCAGGACAGTGGCTACTAGTGATATGCATAAATACAGTATAAAAATACATTATGGAAAAATTTGCAGTGGCTATATTCAGGCATGTTGGGTTGGACTGTGGGAATTGAAGCTGGAGAGGAAAAGGTTGAAATATGTTTATAGAGGAAGCAAGAGGAAAGGGAAGGAGAATGAAACACCTGGAGCCTCTAGAAGGTCTGATCATCATTGCAGGACTCCGTGGCGTGTCCGAAGGCCTCGCAGATATCACAGTAGGGCCTTTCGATGGCTGGGTTGCCGTGGTAGGTGGTGTGAGGTACAGAGTCTGGGCTCTGGGCCTGAGTGGGGCAGTCCTCTGTGTCGTGGAGGTCAAAGCAGTCGCAGATGTCGCAGAAGAGACGTGGGGTCGCCTTCTTGTCTCGCTTTGATATGCCTTCATCAAACCTATGTAACGGAGAAAAGAGAAAACACAAGCTGTGGCCATGGGTTTTTATTTAAAGGTTAAGATTGGGGCATATTCCTCAATTTACTTTCAATAAATCAGCCACCAGAGTCAGCAATCATTTTCACGGCGGAACAAAGAATTCACCGCAGTGACGTTGGTATAGCGACTAGTGACATCCTCGACCATGACAGTCTCAAGAGCATGGAGGAGATTCCAGGAGACAACCAGTTACTCTAGGAGAACTGGAGTGGGCTGTAGAAGGTCATTAATCAGCAGGACCAATATCTGCTCCTTTGTGCAAGGATGAGTACTGCTAGAGCCCTACAGAATGACCTCCAGTAGCCCCTGGGCTCATTGCCCAGCACCGTGTCGCTCGATCGGCATAGAATGCCAGAATGTCCACCACTGGCTCCATGTGCTTTTCCCAGATAAGAGCAGGTTCACCATGTGTGAGACATGAAAGGGACTGGAGAAGCCGTGAAGAACGTTATGCTGCCCGAAAGATCGTTCAGCACGACCAGTTTGGTAGTGGGTCAGACCTCTACAGGCTAAGCAACAGCACCCTGACTGCTATTAGGTATTGGGATAAAATCCCTGGACCCACTGCTGCAAGGGGAATTTTACTAATCGCTCCAATTTTCATGCGTAGAATACTTGCAAGGAGTTATGAGCTTAGACACCTAAATTCTAACTGTATTATACTGCTGTGATAATAATGTGAATGTGAGTTGTTTGACTGAACTAAAAGCTTTGCTCAATAATAATAACAGAGAGAAGCAGAAAACTGACTCCACAGCTAGAAACACTGTTTGGCCCTTTTGCTTTAAAAACTAATCAGACAGTCAATTCCTGATGATCAATAGCTGATGATTAACCTGTGAAGATGACTTTTGGTCATTTGTCACATTTTTTATAGTGTATTTCTTACCCATCAGTCCCGTCGTTACCATTGAACTCAGACAAAGCGAGCTTCTTCAATTTGATCTTCAGCTCCTCGTTCTTCCGCTGCAGGTCCACAATCACACTGTTCAGGAAGTTGATCTGATGGAGACAATCAGACACATCACCACTTAAAGGATGCTGGGGTCGTGTGCGTAAATAAGAACTGAAAATGCAGAGTGAGCTCAGTTCTGATAGCAGCACAAGCCTTACCTGTCCCTCTGCAAACTCCTTCTCTTCCCTCAACTGGTCCAGAACAGCATCACCTGCACGAACACGCCACAAACAAGAAAACAGGTCAACAAACAAATTACTATCTACTGTCAGATAAAAGACTGAGGTATTTCCTCACCAGAGGGTGGAAGTTCCTTGTCTCCTCCCTCTGATGCTTGTGCTCCTACAAGCCTTTGCTCTAGACTGTGAACACGGCTTTGCAGCTGAGCTTTGTCTCTCTCTAACGTCTCCACAGCTGACTGCAGCGTCTTGGCCATCGCGTTTTCTCCTCGCAGCACTGCGATCTGCAGATAGATCCAGACAAATGCCTTACATACTTGACATTACACAGGATTAATGTAGAGTGTCCAAGATACTGTAAGCTGTGTGTGAGCACCTCATTCCTCAGCGTTTCCAATTCCCGGTCCTTCTCTGAGATTAAGGCTCCAGTGGATTTCTGGAAGTTTGTGTCCCCTTCTGTTTCCTGATTGGAGATAGTTTCTCTGCAGAAAAATGGATACAAGGAGTGAATTTGTGGACAAAGAGGACTTTTTATTTCTGTAATTTTTGACCAAGATTTCACCTCTGATATAATCCTAATGTACCACTTATAATTCTGATGAAATGTTGAATTAACAGTGTGTTCACTTTAGAAGAGTGACAATTAAAACAAACTTCAAAGGCGACCTAGTCTGTTAATTTCCAGCTCCATATTTATTTCTATTCTTGGACTCTACTAATGTAGCATTGCAGGACTCACAGTTCAACACTCACAGGGTGACATGGTACTATGAGGTCTTTAAGATAAGATGGGGCCTGATTATTCAAGACCTTGTATGTGATGAGAAGAATTTTAAATTCTATTCTGGATTTAACAGGGAGCCAATGAAGTGAAGCCAATATGGGAGAAATCTGCTCTCTCTTTCT
>JAVDPK010002989.1:162624-176017 GCA_034780415.1 Cichlasoma orientale
TTACTGGAGGCCAAGGTAATGTCATCCAGAGTAAGTATCTGGTTAGACACCATGTTTCTAAGATTTGTGGGGCCGAGACCTGGATTGTAAATAACTGTGCCTGTAAAGCACTTTGGTTGAACTTCTGTTGTGTTTAAAATGTGCTATATAAATAAAATTGACTTGACTTGGCTTGACTGTGGTCTCGTCTGTCCAAAGGAGATTGTTCCAGAAGTCTTGTGGTTTGTTCATATGAATCTTTGTAAACCTAAGCTGCGCTGTCATGCTCTTTTTAGAGAGAGGAGGCTTTCTTCTGGCAACCATTCCAAACAAGCGATATTTGTTTAGTCTTTTTCTAATAGTAACGCCATGAATTTTAACATTTAACATGCTAATTGAGGCCTGTAGAGTCTGAGAAGCAGCTCTTTTTTTTTTTTTTTTGCATCTTTTTTTGATCATTGCCATCCACTCCTGGGAAGATTGTGGCATTGTGTCAACACACACCTGAAGGATGCAGACCCGCAAACCTTCAAACCTTCTGCTTTTACAGAGGTGATCACACCTGCTAATGATCTGTTAATCAAGTGCTTTTGATTAGCAGCATCTGGCTGCTACTTACTCTCTTATTCTCTCATTTTAATGTATAAATTACCCACAGGAAAACTGAGATTCACTATTGCTTGGAAATCAATAATCAGCAGTATTTTAAGCAGATTAACTAAACCATGTGTTTTTTGTCCATTGCCAAAATCAGTTCTAACAGACTAGCGGCCACCAGCTGACACTTCACCAACATATCCATTCCAGCAGTCTTGAGATCCCAAAGAGAAGAAAAGCAGTTGGTTTCACTGAATCATATCTCCAGTCTTTCTTCACGTTCACTTGAACACTCTCTCCCTCCACATCTATTATTTCTGCTCTAATTGTACGCAACCTTGTTATTTCCCTCAAGCCAAAATCATGGAGCTGCCATTTGGTCTTCACATCTTTCTGGCTTCACTTCTGTCACTCTGATCTTACACCGCATATTTCTCTTTGATGCCTGACTGTCATCCTGTCCATCATCTGCACTTTATTAAGCATTCACTCTGAACTTAAGTCGCTGCTCTGTGGAAGCAGTGAGATATTTTAATCTCCTGATCACTAGGCACAGTGTTTCTGTTTATGACTGCCACAGGTCCACAGAAGTGATATTTACGGCGTCTTTTGTTTCAAGACATAGAAAGGGCTTAAAATAAAACCAAAAAACATCACAGAACACAGGAACTTAAACTATTTACTGTATTTATTTTTTATACTCTATATTTACAATTCCACATCCATCCACTGTCTTAACCACTTGTCCAGTTGAGGTTTGTGGGTTGGTTGGAGCCTATCCTGGCTGTCATGGGACAAAAGGGATGCTATCCCTGCCAGCAGTCCCTTATCACCAGTTAACCTGACATGTCTTTGGACTGAGTACCTGGAGAGAATCCATGCAGACATATGAAGAAGCCTGAAGATTTCAGACATCAATCCCATGATAATAGCTACCAACGGAGCATGAAGCTGGAGCCAACAATCAGCTTAGGTGAGCATAGAACTCCAAACTGCACCGATAAACCCATCAGCATACAACTCAATTGACAGCCAGTTAATTGGTTACTATCTCAATAATCAGTCACGTTGAGTTTTTTCAAGAAAAAGTAGCTTTCCAGTCTTCGATTAAACCTTCAACAGAGAACAAGCATCTAACAACCACAACCAGAGCAGACAAACTGCTCTGATTTTTATCTGCAGACTTTCACACAAAGATTCACACTTCAGCTCTTCATCAGCTCTGTTATCAGGACTAGAATCCAGATGTAACCCTGGCTCATCTCCGGTAAGAAAAAACAGTCAAACGGCCAACAGAGTGATGTGTGTGACTACAGAAGGGGGTACCATCAGAGGAACCAGCTCACAACATCAAGCCAGACTCCCCAGGACCTGTATTAGGACATCCAAGTGGCTTAAGGCCACCCTCTGCTTTGCCTTCAGTACTACAGAGCTCTAAAAATATATATATTTTTATAATGTCAAGCTGGATATAACTCTGTAATTTCCCATTCAGAAAAACTCATATTTGGATCATAAACCAGGACTTCAACCTGACCTTAAGCATTAATACTGCGTTTTCATTCCTGATAATCACTTCAGAAGTTGTTTAGTGTGCTCTTTTTGTTGTTTTAATGTCTTTGTGTTACTGTCTTGTGCTAGTTTGTAGTTAAAGGAGACCCACTGTATTCATTTTCAGCTCCATATTTATATTCCTGAATTCTACTGAAGTAAGTTTGCATGACTCATACGATTATTTATCTTATACAGGGCCTTGGTGCAGCCCCTCTGTCTATCGTCTTTGTGAAACAAGCTGTTTAAGCTTCCTTTAAGGCAGCTTTCCTCTGACTGGTTGCAGCCGTGTAAACAGAAGGTTTGAACAGCAGCTGAGTGGCGCTACTGGGCTCACAGCAGGAGCTGCTGAGATGAGATGGCAATATTCATGATATCAAGATATACTCAAGATATCCACTCCCACACGAGCAAAGATTATTCAAAACCGAAATGGAGCATTTAGAGCAAAAGTCTTTCACAAAGAGACTACTTGTAAAAACACTGACCTCATGTTAACGCTACAACATATTACGTTCAGTGTTTAAATGATGAATAGTAAAGTATATTAAAAAGTCAGAAAATCAACATACAAACATTTAAAGCACATATTTCATAGTATCTTACCTGGTCTTCATGTCTGGTTGTTGACTGCTGTAATCCTCGCTGTGCTGAGGGGCACACACACGGACACACAACATATAGAGGTATTTAAATAGAAGCTAAACCCGTCTGAGCTTTAACAATTTAGTCACAGCAGGAGCTCAAACCTCATTAGGCCAAACCCCTGATCTATAACAGGATAAAGGAAATAGTTTACATAATCAGAAGGTTCAAAAGGTCAGTACCTCATCAAGATGCTGAGACTTGTGGGAGGCCAGCTTCAGCTCCTCACTGAGAGGGAAAGAAAGGAAAAGTCACACGTTTCAATGCTGCACTGAAGGCCGTCAGGTCTCAGTGATATCTGTCACCAACACTGCTATATGCTTAAATCTGCTCATGCCAGATGTTCCTATCTGTTAAAATCTCTGCAACCCAAGCAAGCATATCCAACAAACATCCAGCTAAATATTCTAATGGCTCTAATGACTTTTGTACATTGCTAAAGGATTTTAATGTTATTATTGATATACATAATGCAGAATATACTGTATAAGAGCCTATTTTTGTATAATGTACATGACAAATTATTCATGTAAACATTAAAGCCACTGTGTGCACAATGTAAAAATGCTCACATTAGGCACCCATTAGTGTTTATTTCTCAAAATACACAGATGGGCTTGATAGCTGATACGCCCTCATCTAGAGGCTGGAACGCAATTGCACAACATGCACCTAAGTAAAAGCATACCTGGGTTATTACGAGACATTTATATTCCTGTTCGTTTTATAAAATTTCAGCATATATCTATACACGCTTTCCCTTTAAAGCCCATCTCTCAACGGGAGCTGCACTGACTAAGCAGCCAACCCTAATGGCGACCTTTTTATGCACAGATCTGGATGCGTTAAGAGATCTGGATATGGTACCAACCAGTGGCAACTGGCTTGATTCTAAAGCTAATGGGGTACCTTAAAGTGGAAAGCCATCGATGGATCTGTGGCTGAAAAATAAAGCCAACATGAAAGTGCTAAAAGCTGATTACACAACGTAACACGCTGTTTGTCTTTGACAAGCAAGTGTTATTTTCTAACTCTTTTTATTGTAACACAACAGAAAATGTCCATTATTCCTGTCAAACTTTGCTTTTGTGTATTTTAAAATGATTTTTTTTTTGCCCCAAAATAACTACATTTCACTTTTTTTTATTTTTTTTACTATTTTTGGACACAAAACAGCAAACATAAATTCTAAAGACACAAAGATTTATTTTTGAAACTTCTGAAACAAATTTTTAAAATTAAAAATCAACAGTTTTTCTTGATTTGCCTGAAGGGTTAGAGTTTATTGTTATTTTTTTATTTTAATTGAACATTTTTACCATTTTTATAGGCAATATTTGAAGAGAAAACACCTTGAATAAAGTTTTTCCAAACCACAAAAGCAAAGATTTGGAATCAAAAGTATATATTTTTTTAGTTTGTTTACATGTACAGAACTGGAAAAACATAGTTTAAACCCAAAGACAAGACAAAAGTGGAAATTTGTTACCTAGTGTTATGTGCTGGTAGTCAACAGCTAATTTCTTCCATCATAACAATTCTATGTGGGGTGAATTTTTTTTATAACTCAGCTGTCTGGATTGTTAGGGATTAAAGTTAGGGGTGTGGTCACTTTGACTGACACTTCTGTTGACATGGGCAGCTGTGGCCGATTCACCTCTGCTAATTTGAGACAAGCATTTGTGATGCCTTTGGTACGGAAGCTTGTTTCCGCTGCTGAAGATTTTTTTTTTTTTTTTTTGCTGTCTGTAAGTCAAAATTTCATTTTTTGCAGTGGTGGAAACAAGTTTTCATATTTTGGAGCATTTTGACAGAATTATCTGACAAAATATGGGGCCTGCTTTAAGGTGGACTGTCTCAGAGGGTTTTGCTTCAGTTTTGATGAGTGAAATTCTACTATTTTTTTGTCTGTTACTTACTGTACAGTTCAAGAATGCAGCTTGCAAGCTTGCTAGTATTAGCAGAAAACTCCACCTTCTGACCCAAATAAAGTCACTCCTGGCTCCAAAAACCCATCATGACAGCAGCCAAATGTAACTAACACTGAGGTTTTAAAAGAGTCCATAAACCAGTGGATGTTCTCACAGAGTCTACATTCATCATTTTAAAAATAGTCTGTAGTTCTATTTAACTCCCACTGTTAACATCCCAGTGTCAATTTTTCTGTAAAAATGCTGTTGCATTACTTTCCAACCACTCTATTATTGACTCAATCACAAATTTTGGGCACTCTACTAACTCTACTGGTGGTCACTTTGGAACTCATTGCTCCATTAACGTGATTTGAAGGCTGCTAGGAGGCTCTGTGTGCTGTGCAGCTGTTGATAGGCAGCTGTGTTTAATAGCTGGCACAACACGTTTGCAATTGTGATAATCATGGTTGCACAAAGAAGCTGAAGAAGATCCTTTAACCCTGGTCTGGATTCTGGGCTTTAAGCAAACTCCACTGGAAACATTCACCTGCTGCCAGTCTGTTTTGGTGGCCATTTGCAGTATTGCAACTAAAGGATTAAAAAAAAAACCCTGGTCAGGGTGCTTTCCATAATTGCCCTTTATTCTTTTCACTAGTAGAACATCAGCACAATCTGACATTATACAGCTGTTTTCACACATGCACTGCAATCCTGAACTTTTCAAGTTGGTTGGATCAGACATAAGCTGGTCTTTAACCTCCCTGTTCATTAGTACAAAGTCAGTGTTAAACGGTGCAGATGTGGGAGTAACACAAGAAATATTCAGGTGCATGTACCACTAGTGAGTGGGTGTTGTGAGTGCTGCCTGCATGCTTCATCCAGAGTATAAAAGGCAGAGTATTTCCATTAGTGTAAACACACTGGATTTAATGTGCTACATGTGAGAATGGATAAGTAAAAAAAAAAATACGATGACTTGATTCTTCTTAAATAATCCAAAATGGATGTGTTAAACCGGTTTAGAAGGAAGCTAACAGGTTAATGAGCAGTTTATGTCCAATCTGAATATGTCTGACATTTGCATTTGCACATGAACCTTAGAAAAGTTCAGGGCTGGATCTTTAAAAACAGCTATAAAGAGCACACGTATTACATCATATTCAGGCCATGCTCTTTTCTGCGAACTTCAGTGCAGCCTCTCATACGGCATTCTTTCACTGGCCTTGCTGAGAGTAAAAAAGTATGTCCCTAAGGTCCTAAGAACAAACAGGGCTCCACTACAGGAACTGCTATGTCATCTACAGTATGTGCAAACACTTCACTAACATCTTTCTTCAAGTATTCTCTGCTGCATACAAAGAGCTCTACAGCACTGTAGAATCACTCAGACATGTCTGAGCCGACTATGAACTAGGGCTGCTCCATAATGGAAAAAAAATCTAATTCACAATTATTTTGGTCGATACGGAAATCACGATTATTTAGCACGATTACTCACTGACTTTGTAAACACACTGCATTTATTGCAGTGCATACCTTGAAATCGAGAGCACTTCTACAATCTCTTGAAAATAAATACTAAATTGAAAATAAAAACCAGAATATATAAATAAAATATAAAAATATAAAGAAAATATATAAATAAATTGCAATATAAATAAATACATTATAAATGAAAGACAAATAATAAACAGATAAATAAATAGAAAGGTAATGGCAGTTATCACGACTAAAACTACTAGGAAGAAATAGGATCAAGTTATTTAGTCTCACATTTTAGTGCCACAACATACTGACAGATCCTGTACATGTATTGGTATTAACATTTGTAGGAACGTTCCTTGCTAAAAATGCCCCAAATTTTTCATTAACCATGATTTCGTCTGTGATTTGTCAAGCCTGAAATGTAACTATTCTTGTCATTTTCTTTATTAGCTTTTGAAAAAGTAACCAAAATGTCAAATATTTTGTAGTGCAATCCTAAATCTTAAAGTACTGAAATGTAATGACGTAGAAAGCCATCTGCTGTTCTGTTTCTGCTGCTTACGTTCACTCGTGACACAATCCTATTTTAAATGTCTTTGAAGGCAAAAGAGTGGTTTGTATACAGTAGTGCTAAACAATTTACATATTTCCATGAATAAAAAATAGATGAATACTGTAATTTGACTATATGATCAAAAACACAGAAGCATAGACAGTGTTGTCAGGGAATTTATGAATCTGGATATTTTTGGATGCTGGAACCAAACGATTCGCTCAGGAAATTGAGTTTAGCCCCATGTGGATCGTTCTTAGGATTTGTGTCAAAGTTAGAACTCTGAAGCTATGTGTGACTAATAGCCCAATCACAGCTCCATCTGGGTGAAATATTTAGCTGCCTGCTGTATAATTACATTCACCATGCCTCTATAGCATCCTCCACCCTAACACAACAGGGAGCAGGCTGGCTTAGAGGGGAACTGAACTGTGCAGTTCTTTTTACATATTCTGTGCTCAGAGGACATGACAGGTCTCTCATCTCAGTAGCTTCAGTTCTTTGTATCCATCTTTACTGTTTGCAGTACTAAAACAGGTTCAGATGCACAGCTTAACTTGTAGCAGAGTGACCCATCTTCTCATAATTTACTTGGAAAATTGTAATAATTTAATACTGTATATTGATTTGTGCTGAAAGTTCCACCAAACAGAAACTGGGAAGGACGTATTCCATTTCTGCACACATACTGTACACTAAAGGCTAAGTATAAGAAATCTGATCTCTGCTTTAATATTCATTTTCATCTGGCTATTTGAAATCAGAATTTTACAACAAGCTAAAATCACATGAATTTGACATGTGGCCCAAATGCAGGTTCACAGCTGTTTCACTGTTTTAATGCAGTCCTATTTTGCAGGGACTACTAAAATCTTACTATGTGCATCAAAGGGATAAATCAGACCTTTATGAAATGGTTTCGAGAACTTAAAAGTATGCACATATCTATAAACTCCAAAAAATATTTACACATTTTTTAATTATTCAGCTCTATGACACATCAGTTACAGTTGTGCTTTGTATTATGTGCTAATTGTTAATGTTAACGTGGTAAAACAGTTAACTAAGGTGATGAAAGTGTAAACATTTTACCTGCTAAATATCAGCATGACAACACTGTCACTGTATGTTTGTATACTCACACTGGCCTCTATCCTTGGGTAGCCTGTGTTACCAGCTACCCAAAAAGGTAGTGTAATGACGTGGGTTTAATGTGCTCTATAGTCAGACCTGGGATGTACACCTAAGTGGGCATAATTCCCATAGACTTTAGTTCAGGGGTGTCAAACATACGGCCCATGGGCCACAACTGGCCCAGCAATGGGTCCAATCCAATCTAATCATTTGGAAAAAGCAGAAATTTAAATGGAGTTATTTCTTTATGTGGCTCATAATGTAAAATGAGTTTCGCACCCCTGCTTTAGAGAAAAGATGGACCAAGCCTGCCTACAGACCCAAATATCCTTTGTTACCTTTAATTAATGATTATTTAAATTAATTCTCATTTTAGCTCATGGTCCACATAATTGCAATTTGATCTCGAGTGGGCTGGACCAGTAAAACTGCTGCATACTTGCCTACAACCTAAAAAAAACACCCGTCTAAAGGTTTCCATTCTTTGTGTAAAGACGTCCAAGTACATTCTGAAGGCGTACGGAACATATTCTCACATAATGAGCCATTTGTTTACAAAAC
The DNA here is from genome assembly GCA_034780415.1 of Cichlasoma orientale. Taxonomy (NCBI): domain Eukaryota; kingdom Metazoa; phylum Chordata; class Actinopteri; order Cichliformes; family Cichlidae; genus Cichlasoma; species Cichlasoma orientale. Next base: position 171,043 of record JAVDPK010002989.1, read on the forward strand.
AGAAGATAAACAGCCTGAAAAATAACAATTTCAACATGTAGTATATCTGCTGTCATGAGTGCAATTTCACACGTGGCTACGACTGAATTTCTTCACAAAGTCAATTTCAAAACTGATTTCAGAGCAGTTTTTTTTTTGACTATTTCCAGCATCTCTGCCATCTCTCTGCCACAGCTGAGTAAGAAGCTATCGACACAAATATAAACGTCATCTGAACTCTTTATTTATACTCGGAATTGAATTTCCTGCATTTTGTACACTCCCAAAGCACAGGTGACCTAATGCTCAGTACTGTACCTGAACACCTCCTGTGTAACACATACAAAGCTACTTCCGTTGCTGCTGATCCCAAAACAGCACTGTTACTGTTTTGACAGTAAAACGAAACGTGGAATAAATGTAAACTTTAAACGATATGTAAACCAAATAAAATGAATGAAGAATATTTTTGGCTTTAACAAACTTACAGTAGCACCAAAATAGCACAACCTGCAATGTTTACAGCTGTTCTGTCATAGCACCAACCCACCTTATTTCCACACAAGCCTGAACGCACACTCAGTCTCTCTCTCTCTCTCACACACACACACACACACACACACACACACACACACTCTGATGTCACGAGCGAGAGAAATGGCCATGTCGGAGCCAGGCGGTCCTAGGAGGAGAGGAGCGATTACATAACAGCAGCAGAGTGAGGAAGGACGCGCCTCAGAAAGGATGGCAGAACACATTGTTGGGACGAGGTGGGACAGAAGCGGATGAAGAGAAAATGTAACACAACCATAATATGGGGTTTTAACATGACTCCACCATTTAGAGATGCTTTACTTTTAATTATTTAGGCAAAGACAAGAAAAAAAAAGACAAAATGTTGCTTAAGGAGGCTGAAACTGTCTTTGCTTCACTGTAACCAAGGTCATTTGTTGACATTTTGCATCTCTGTTTGCTGCTTCTCCTACAAGACATTACATATTGATGACTATAATTCAGCCAGTCAGAGCAATCTGGACCTCTGACATTGCAGTTTAAGGGCTCTGATGACTCAGGGGATTGGTGTCGAGATGATGTAAAGACTCCAAAAACGCACACATTTTTACACATGTACACAGAGGCACACGACAGCTTGAGACAAACAAGACCTATAAATAGACCTCAGCTGAAGATCCACCAGAAACAAAATACCACAAGGTAAAAATATGCAATTCGATGAGAGAATATTTTTAACCTGCATCAAAAGCGTCGTGATTCAGCTTAACGACCAGTCAAAGATATGCTGCTAACTCATTTTACATGCCAGCACTGCAGAAGACAGAAGGAATCAATAATCTGGAGATGATTTCAAAACAGAAAACTCCAATTTTGATTCATTTGATAACCTAAAATGAACTTTTGCAGACAAAAAGCCAACACCTCAGGATCATGTTTATATGTTTTTTCCTTTTGCACCTTGCAGTACGTGGATACAGTGACAAACTGTGTTTAGGTGTTCCTGAGCCCAGGCAGTCATTTCCACTACACAAGTGTGTTTTTGCTGCAGTGCAGCCAGAAGGCCTGAAGATTTTGGCCATTCAGGATCGAATGTCCCTTGTGTACCAAAATTTTTCCCGATTCTCTCAAATTTTAATAATTTTACGTATTGTAGATGATAAAATCCCTCAATTGTTTATAATCTTCCGTTTTTGTGCAGTCTTTTACGAAGTGATGAACCCCTCCCCATCTTTACTTCTGAAAGATGCAGCGATTTGGGATGCTCTTTTCATACCAGATCGTGTTACTAATGAACCTAATTACTTATTTAATTAGAGTCAAATAATTTTTTTAATTACTTTATATTTAAAGAGAACTGAATAACCGTTCCAGGTCTATTTCTTTAGGCACACAAGTGAATGATCCCCAGTTCAATCCCAGGAGAAGATGCAAAGCCCATTGGGGTCGGGTCAGGAAGGGCATCAAGCATCAACAATCTGCCAAATCAAACACCTGCTGTGGCGACCCCTTGTGAATAAGGCAGCAGCCGAAAGCAGCTTTAAACATGTGAGATTCCTGTCTTGATAAAGTTGCAGGCTTAATTCAGACATTTTGACATTTTTAGGTATAATTACAGTTTTCATTTTACATAAATGACTTCCAGACACTATCACTATCAATTCAATCTCCATTTTCACTGTGATACAACCCAGCTAAACGTGACCTGCTCTGTGATGCATTGCACGCCTTAAACTGGTGTGAGGATAACATGAATGAACAGAAGCAAACAGCTGCCTGAAGAGCTGAGAATACACATCCAGAAATGTAAAAACTATAACATGGATCGTGCATGTGATTTGTAGTTAAGGATCTCAACCCTGGTTAACACTAATTCAAAATTTCCCCCTAGGAGTCATAGTTCAGGAATGTAAGGAGTGCTGCCCAAATGACCATCCTTGCTGTGCTTTTAAGGAGTATTGTATATTGTTCTCCACATCCATTATTACATAACAGCATGATCTGGCTAATTATGGGCTTTCCACAACAATTTATAGGATAGTTACAAGTAGAGATATCTCTCTAGAGAGTTACACATGTTGCCAATTTAATAGCACTTTTGGCATTTCAGCTATAAAAATAAAGGCGCTTTTTTTTAAAGGTTTAATTCTATAAATGCAAAGATAACAACTAAAACAAGCCACATTCTCACCCAGCGTTTATTTTGAGCAGAATTAGAGCTCGAAAATGCAGACTGGATTTTTAATCATCAGCATTCAGCCCCCAGGACAAATTTAGCACCTCCGATTTAATGAACTGGCTGGCTGGGGTCACCTTTACAGGGGGCGAGAGGCAGGAAAAAACACATTAGTTATCAAGAATACTCACATTTCCTTGCAGAGGACTCCAATGCGCTGGTTTTCGGAGCTGCTCCGCTCTTTTGACAGACTGAGCTCTTCCTGGTATTTGGAGTTCTGCTGTTTCAAAGCCTCAAGCTGAAGAGGAGCGAGAAAAGAGGGTCAGAAAAACACGGGCACCACAGCTATTCAAGGTTATACCGAACCCTTATTAGGACTGGATTCATTTCTCTAGAGGAGATTGAGTAATATTACCAGCGTGTGGCGGTCAGCAATTTTTGGATCCCATCTGGAGCATTTATGCTTATTTCATCCCGGTTACAATAACATCTGCAATTACTTAAAGACGTTGTTGTTCCTTCGTGTGTTTTAAATCCCATCAACAATGATGTTTGGTTTGGCTCTTCTACTTTATCACCTTTGAGTGAAATTAGACTTTTGCCAGTACTCATAAAGTAATGTATTACACATTTGTTACATTACTTTTGCATCACTTCATATCATCGCCTGTGTAACAGCCAGTTAACAATATAGAACTAAACTTCTCATTTGTCCACATATCAACAGAAATCGTGTCCTAGTAAGGAGGACATACTGATGACCTTTCTTTTAGTAGCTATTCAAACATTACCACAGAGCTGAGAGCAAAGATGCAAAACAATCCATAAAGCAGTGACGGTCAGTTTACTTCAATTCCCATCAAATCAACCATCAATGTATTTACTGACTGAGATGGCCGCACACAGAAGCGTCTGTGGCTTGATGCACTTCTCTCTTCCTTATTTAAATTTCAGTATCGTTGTTTGAGCTCTACACAACACATAGACACATCCAACATCGTGTTCCGAATAACCATCGTGTTCCTTAGTTTGCATTTAAGGAAAAACTGCAGCAAGGAAAAAACAAAAAAAACAAAAAAAGAAAATCTGGGTCATTGAGAACGAGACCAGAGATAATAATTAAAATACACCAGCAGACCAGAGGGGCCAGCAGACAGCGGCGTGAGCCGAATCCACGTGAAACTAAAAATAAAAGCCCCAGAAACATCCGTTCCCTCAACTTCACCTGAAGCAAACTTTTTCTTTCTCATTTGAGTGGCACGCTGGGGATTCCAAACACATCTGAAATCACTCCTGACGCTTCAAAGCGCTTCCCAGACTCATGCCGTGCTGTGATATCAGCAGCTTTAGAACAGCACCAGTCAATAATTAATTAACAAGTACGACTTTGAAATCAATGCTTTTCCTGAAATTTGCTGAAATTAAAAATAATAATGATGATAAAATAACCTCATGCCAGCCTTCTACAGTAGGTAAATTAACAAATTATAAAATGTGACATCAACTGTGTTTTGGATGCCTTGCACATGAGTTTCTAAAAAAAAATTTTAACGGTATTATGAGCATGTCCAAAGTGTGTGCTAGGTTATGGAGCATGCAAATGCACAAACAAGGACAATATACACAATTATCCAATAGGTCACAGGTGCAGGCAACACCAGCAAAGCAAGAGAATCATTCACCCACTTACAGTGACCAAGAGATACTACTGTGTTGGCAAATGACTGCAGCACCGACAAGGTTTTCCTCTCAGTTTTAATCATGTGCTTAAAAAAACCATCCTACCTGGTAGTGAGGCGAATAGAGGTTGTTGGAGTAACCCTTATGCAGAGCAGCTATGTCCATAACTACACAGCTAACCACTGCTGGATTTCAGATACGTTCACCTGCTAAACGACAGCAGTGTTGTGACAATGCTTCTTCTCTCGCTCTGTCTATAAAATCCACACACCAACACGAGCCGCTGGGCATCAATAAACCATCAGCTCTCATACCCTGCCGAGCACGGCTGAGGGAGGGAAATGGAGAGCGTGTCGCTTGAACAGCCTCTCTCTATGTCTCACTATCTCCCGCTCTCTCTCTCTCTCTCTCTCACACACACACACACACACACACACACACACAGTCGGGTTAGGTTAGCACTTCTATTATGTAACCTCAAATAAGCTCCTCCTCAGACTTACCCCCACCTTTCTGTAGCTCACAATCTTGTTTGTGCACACCATATGCGCACACACACACACACAGACATGTCTTTATCGCATTGTGAGGACCATGATTTCGTACGTTGGTTGTGAGGACCACCAC
>JAVDPK010002989.1:181919-191927 GCA_034780415.1 Cichlasoma orientale
GAAAGATTACTGAATATCAATTTATTTGTACTTTTATGAATCTGACATACAATTGATTAAAATATTACAAAGTTTCTTATTTATGCACATTAATGTGTTGTATACGAGCTCTGCAATGTACTGCGTGTCATCCCACAAACTTATAATTTATCCTTATGCCTGCAACAATATCATATGTGTGAGATATATAGAAGTTATAAATAATTAGGAACCATAAAGTAATGTTTGTGTTTTGCTTCTGAATCACTCATTATGCACCGTTATAGACACACTAATTTTACGGACAAAGTCGGCAACTTCACACATAATATATTGACTTCAAGAAAAATGTGTATACTTAAGTGATGTTGATACTTAAGTGATGTTGATCCATGTAAGTTTTTCCTTGGACACCGGCTACTCTTTGTACTTGACCATTTTCAAAACAAGTTACTAGCAGCCTGTCACAAAAACACATAATTTGCTCCCATTTCTTTAGCTGAATCTATGAAAAATGCCAAAGACAACAGTCTGATAGGCATAAAATAGTATTTTTGGAGCAGTAAGGTGATTGCCAAAGAGCTATTAGCTGAAAACTTGGCAAACGGCATATATCTTGGCAAATGGATGTGTGCAGATTGTCCTTAACATACTGGACAAGTGGAGGACGACAGCAGAAGTGGCAGCCTTGAAAAACTATCTACAGCAGACGACCAGAATCTGAAAGTCATGTCTTTAAATGCAGGGGAAAAAAATCCAGCAAAGACTTGACTCTTGACCCGAGAGATACATCTGGAACTTCAGGTGATCCATCTACTGTTTGGTGAAGCCTCATCAAAAATTGTCTTATTCATTCATAACAAGGAAATTCCACCCTACAGCAAAGTTCGAACCAGCAGAAAACCAAATGGGTATTTACTGCGTTACTACAGGAGAATTTGACTCATTAAAAACATTTCAAAGCTTCAGGTTAAAAGACAAAGGATGGGAGTCTTCTATATTTACCTTAATGTCAGCAAGTCCCATGAAAAGCCCAAACAATGAACTGTTACTGCTAACAACCAACAAAGCCTGATGCATCATCTTCTTTCGGCTGCTCCCTTTAGGGGCTGCCACAGTGGATCATCTGTCTTCATCTATTCTCCTCTGTCACACCAAACATAGCCTGATACCAACTATAGTTGTTGGGGATTTTTTCTAGTCAGGGCTCTATGTGATGTCAGAGAGCGCATACCCAAATATGCTCATCTCAGGAACTCCAGGTACAGAAGCCTTGGTCCAAAACAGAAAGTTTGTGAGGGGCAGCCAATCAGAGGAAAGCTGGCTTAAAGGGAGGGGGGAGGGCGTTAAAACAGCTCATTTCAGACACTTAGCAACTGCAACCAGACCCAGCATAAGATAAATGTGAATTATTGTAGAATTTAAATCATGCAGAGCTACTCTAGTAGAGTCCAGGAATAATAATATGACACTGACAATGAGCATAATAGGTCCATTTTAACCTGTCAGCTCCCTGTGTCTGCAATGTCTGATTACGCCTATGTGAGATTAGCACAGGTATTGTCAAGTGGTTGTCCTGTGCCCTGCACACTCTATCCAGACAATGCCCTCACCTAACCCAAACACAATATTTCATGTCATGAGAGCACAACTGAAATGGACTATCTCCTGCTGTGCGCTGCATATGAGAAAGGACAACTTCATCAATGTATTGACCCGATTTTCCATTGTCAGGAGAAACAAGAGGGCACGAAACTGGTTCAAATATTCAGAATCAAAATGTACTGGGAAAAAAAAAACATATTTTTAACATCACTACAATGGATTTGGTTCTTTTTTTAATAAAATGTGTTGAAAACAAGAAGATTAAAGGCAAAACCATGCAAACAAACCAGACTAATCCTTTGTTTGTGTGAGACTGTCCACCCACACTTTTCTATCACCATCAGCTGCAGTTTCAAATGACACTATGTATCAGGGAGCTACTGTCAGTGACTGACATCCACAGTAGTAATAATGTTACTGGTAAAGTATTCACAGACGGACTGCATTTTATAGCACTTTTCTAGCCTGTCTGCTCAAAGTCCTTTACACTACAAGCCTCATCCACCCACTCACACACACATTATTACAGTGCCTTAACTACCATGCACTCACACCACTGATACACTGTTTTGTGACTCAGTATTTTGCTCACTCCTAGATGTGGATTTGAGGAGAATGCTGACGGCTTGCTTTACCTTCTGAGCCCAAATCATGCAAAAACTCTTGCTTTTGGTCTTTTCATGGGATTTGTTGACAGGAGTAAAATGTTAAAGGATGCCATCTTTACCCTTTAAAGTCAACAAAGTCAAAAGCACAGTCATTTCCAAACAATATCCTTTAAGAAGGTGTTATGCACATATGCATATTGTTTAGTATGATAAATGTGGGTTATCTGAAAAGCTCAAAGCAGATGAAATGTTAATGTCCCTGCGGCAGGGCTGCGGATGATTTGCATGGTGTTTGTATGCTACAGTTCTTTCAGTATATGCTAGGTGTGATCATTAAACCTAATGGGGGGAAAAAAGCTGTGGCACTGCAACTGCCAGCATTACCCTAGTGTCCTCTAAATCCCTCTGGAGTTTTTCAGCTTTGGTCTTTTCAAAGAGCAGGCTCTGCTCAAGCTCCTTTATGTGGGCATGCTCCAGCCTGGTCTGCGTCTGTTAGTAAGAGAGAGCAGGAAGAGAAGGAAAACAAACACCAATGCAAACACTGACGTGCCAGCTCTGTGCCACAGACAGAAAGAAGGCAAGACTATAAAGACAAGAGCAGCAAGTAGGAAAGCATTGATGGTTTCAGTTTGTTGTTTGGAGTACCCAGAGTTAGTTACTGTGATCATCTCTCATTCTCTCAGATACTTTTATTCGTCTTGTATCCAGCACTTGAAGGAGACCAATCCAAGAGGGAGAAAGATGCAGACAAGACATGCACAGAGGAGAGGTGTAAGATGAAGGTGCAAACGAAAAAAAAGTGAAGACAAAAGCAGCTTTCAAAAACAGGCATGTGGCTGAACAGATGACAAGGATGACGGTAATTTAAGTGCTGCAGATGGACAGAAAAATCTGAGATGATGGATAAGCAGATGAATAAATAAAAAGAGCAGGAAGAAAACACAAGTCTGAACAAGAAAGTAAATGATTCAAAGAGTGCAGGAAAGGCAAAAACATTAGGCAGAAAGATTGATTTCATCAACTTATTAGTTTTTGGAAGAAAATGGAAATCAATGTCTTCTTAGGGTGTGAAGTAAAAGGAGTCGAGAATCACGGTAAAAGTTAAAGCAAACTAAAATGTCACTCACGGGAAATGCCGGTTTGACAGTGATAATAAAGTTAAACTATTCATCTTGGTTGTCAATAAATCATACCAGACTTAAAGAAGCATCAGCCTAATTAGAGAGAGAAAGATGGCTTGGGTGACTAAGATGGAGTGAGAGAATATGTTTAATTGAGAATCAGATTATGTAACCACATTTACCTCCAGGTCTCCCTTGGTGATGCACGCCTCTTCTACTCGAAACTGCAGATCCTCCACTTTCCTGTCAAACGGGGACAATAACAAATTCTTTCAGTCTCACAACACATGGATGGCTTGGTGATTACAACCCTACAGATTTAATGAAGAGCTGGAATAAGCTGATTACTGACAGTTCTTTTGGAATAAGATGAATTCAGCATCCTTCTTATTTGAAAGATTAAACTTTCTCTTCTTTCCCCTCTTCCATTAAATGCGTCATCTCCTGAGTATCCGTTTTACGTTAGTATCACTGTTTTGTGGATGATGATCAGATTGATCTACCTGCTACAACTGACAGTGCCCATTCAATAGAAAAATCGGACTGTTAAGATTATATCAAATCCTAAATGGCAAAAAATGTATTTTCTTATAGATCTATTAACTCCATATTTTGGCTCCGGTCATTCTCCCAAGAACTGGCAGCCTCCTGCTCTTGCCTAAATGCTGCTTATCATGCAAAGCTATTCTATTGGAGTCCCAGAATATAATAATGGAGAAAGATATGAGTAAAATAGGTCCTTTTAACAGAGGATTTCAGGAAATTTGTAAAACACAGGCCTTGTTTTCCACTGTATGTTTATGTCTATAAACAGAATCCTGTGCATGTTACAGGTGAAGTCAGGTCAGCCACCTCTTCTCCTCCTCTAGCTGGTTCAGTAGCTCCACTTTGTCTCTATCTGCTGCTTCCACCATCGACCGCAACTGATCCAGCTTGGCCTCCATCTCCAGTGCATACTGCGGCACACAGAATCAGTGGGAGTTGATATGTCACAAATTACTTACACTGAACTGCTGGTGATGTTTAGACCACACTTTGCTTTACCTACTGATGGTGCCATTTTCAAAATGTAATTATTTTATTTTCCTATTTGTTCAGTTTTTCATTCCAAACCTTTTCGTCACACTGTTCAGGTATCTCACCTGATCCCGGCATTTCCTCAGCACAGCCAGCTCCTGCTGCACCTCTCCTGCATGGCTGGTTGCTTTTGCCACCTCGCACCTCTCCAGGTCCCTCTCTGCCAGCAGCTGCTCGATGTGCTGCTGCTTCTCCTTCAGTGCCTCCTGCAGGGCCGTGGTGCCTGAAATCTTACGAGCGTACCGAGCAGACGTCTCTGTCAGCTGCAAAATGACACAAGTGTTTATGAGTCACACTGTAGATGTTAGATGATCCACCTTGTAGATTAACCAGATAGCTTACCAGTCCTGCTCGGCTTGGTTTGCCACTGACTGAGGAGGTGGCAGAGCTGAGGGAGCTGATGGAGGAAGCACTGGGGCTTCTCTTGAGAAGGGACCTCCTCTGTGAGCTCTTTGCCTTGGTCGGGGTGGTACAGGGGAAGCCAATTCGGGTCACCTTGTGAACTGGAGCAAACAGGCCATACCTGGGCATGCACTGGAAGTACCTGAGGAGAAAAGACGTAGTACTACACAATCACACTCTGCCATATATGCTACAGATAGTGCTGAGAGTATCATAAAAATTGGAGTCAGAATAGCTCTGCTGTAAACCATTTCTACCCCAAGCATCATTTTTCTGACAACACAAAGGCCAATAGTGGCCAAAAGAGACAAAATTATAAAAAATTATTACTGTGTTAAAACAGACATTTGTCACAAATGTCCAGCTCACACAATCATTAAAAAAAAAAAACTCTTACACTGCACTGTAATGACTTTATTGGCTGGGCTACCAAGGTGTATTAACGCCTCTCTTGTTGTGTCAAGAGAGACAACACCAACCCACGGACAACCCAAACCATCACGGTCTTAATGCACCAAAGGTGCACTGAAGATGGCGTTTGACTGTGAGCGGTTGCAGGCCTGGTCCCCATCTTTGAAGCAACCATTTCAAAGGGAACAAAACTGCAAGTTTATTGCACATGTCGCAGTAATTTTGTTCATGCAACAGTCTCCAACTACTGTTTTCCCTAGTGTGACTGTGGAGCTGGCATGTGCACAACGGTAATCTCTGGAGAAGCAGCTGATTACTGCCCTGTTGTATTTTTGCCACAAAGAGGCCTACTTATCTTTGAAGTGAAGCACTTAAAATATATATGATTTAGTCAGTCATTTGAGAAAGTGTGGCTGGCCCACAAACACCATAAATCATATCCAGTTCTGTGGGAAATATTTTAATATGACCTACACAAAGAGCTCCATTATCTGTACCCTGCTCTGCAAATAAAAACAGCAGAAAAATCCTCTGGAATCTGCACTGGTTCCTTATCTGTGCTGCTTACCTGGTTCCAGCGACGGCTCCATCGTTCTTACCCAGAGGTTCATCTAGTTCAACTCCACACCACTCGCCCTTAGCAAAGTCTGTCTCTCCAAGAAACCTCACCACTCCTGCCTTGGTACCACCAACCTACACAAAAAAAAAAAAAAAAAAAAATCCAAATTCATTTTATTTAAGAATCTGATCGCTTATTTTTCTATTTACAACAGGTTTTCAATCTGGTGGCATTACACCAGGCGAAACAAGCAAGTTATCCAACCTGAAACACTCACACAAGCAAACTTTGGAAAAAAATAAATAAGAGTGATGTAGCAATAACCTCTTCTGTGAAGCTCCATCACTGACACGCTGCTCTAAAGCCAGCTGTCACAGTGGATTTAGTCACTCTTACCAGCACTCGGTCTCCCAGCCTTAGCTCCCTTCTGTTCTTCTTCATGGAATCTGGGTCTGAGAGGTTGGACACTGACTCGCTGGATGTCTGCATTCGATTAAGTGCCCCACCCGTCTTTATGCCGGTGCCTGGAGCTGAATGAAGAAAAAAAAAAACAAGCACAAAACTATCGCAGGGTCTACATTTGTCAGTCATTACTGCTTTGTTTTAAATACTGTTTAAGATTATTTCAAATGAAGCTAAACTCTGGGCTATCCTAAATACTATTTTTTTTGTGCTTCCAGGCTCTGGCCGTGATCAACAGCAAATATTTAAAGCTTAAGCCAGAGGTGGAGTGAGGTGACCACCAGAGTCTGATTTTAAAACTGCAACACTGTCTTACAAATTCATCAGACACATAAGGTAAAGAGAATATTTACATTTGAAATTACAACGCAGAAAAAAAAGCCATGAGCGGCAGGAGGTCTGTTTTCTTTGTATCTGCAGTGATACAGTGCACCAAGACCCTTGTTCCAGAGCAGTAGTGGACTAACTATGGCCTTGAGGCATGTGGGTCGCCTACTCAACCCAGTGAGCTAAACCAACATACAAATTTTAAACTACACTGAATGGTAACCCTTACAACATGGAAAATCTCTTAAATACAGCACCACTATAAGGGAATTTTAGGAATGAGCAAAAGCTACAACCGTTGAGTTAAGTAATACATCCAATTATCATTATTATCTAAATAATAAAAATATAAAGAAGTTAAAAATAGACTATTTGGACTTAATACTGTTTAGCTGACATCTGTCCACTTCTGTCCAATAATCAACATTGACTAAACTGTTCACTGCTGTATGTAAATTAGGTTTGATTGGGTGTGTGTGTGTGGCTCACCTTCTGAGACACACATACACACACCCCCACATTGTTTTCTCTTTATCCTGGAAGTAGGAAATAAAGTCCCTGGTGTCTCTCTTAGTCTCTCTCCTCTATCCTCCTGTGTGCAGTGTGTTACTTTGCGTGAGCCGGCCACACTATTAGCACTCAGCATTAAAGGATAGTGGATAGTGCTGCATGACTCTTATGCAACATTAATGATAAGATATAAGTCATATAAGCTGATAAGGGCATCTCTGAGAATATCTGACCTGTAAAACTCAATTATCTACCCTGAGATGTCTGATAAATACATCGTTAGATCGAGCCAGGTATGTTTTTACAAACAAAATTTGCAGATGTTACCAGCTGAAGTAGTGCCAGCAGGTGTAGCCTCGCTTGCTGCTGAGACTCCTTGTGCTGGGCTGGCCTGGCCCCCATTCGTCTCCTTCTCTGGCAACGCAGTCCTGGACAGCTTTGAAGGCCGCGTGAATATCCCCCGCCCATCCTCACACTGGAAGTACCGGACCCCAGCCACTGAGCCATCGTTTTTCCCAATCGGCTCGTCCAGCACAATGCCCGCCCACTGGCCGGGAGCAAACTGCGTGCCTCCAACAAAGTGCACGTAGCCAGGCTTGTTGCCATTGACCCAGACCTTCTCTCCAATCTTAAAGTCTGTGTTTCCATCTTGGACTGGGGAGGTCACGCTGCCGGAGGACTTCTCAGGAGGAACTGGCTTTGAGGTACCTGCAGTTAGAATGATGCTTTAATAAACTGTCCTTACTCATCTTGAATATTAATTTCACCAAACGTCATACAGTTAGATTTAAAAAGTGCATTTTTGCCTGAAATATTTTGGTAAATTTGGTCACCTAAATATCTTTTTTCAAGGTATCGTATTGCAAATGGTTGGAAAAGTTGGATTGGTGTATCCATAGTTCCCACCAGAGGAACAGATAAGTTCCAGGGAGATTTAAGCCCAGATCTGCTCCTCTTTGGGAAGCAGTACTTGATGAGGTATGCCAGTGTTTTCTGTGTAATACAGTTCATATCTTTAAAAATCTGCAGCTATAAACATGCCTTTTTTTCTTGTAGTCTTTACATAATCAATGCTGAATCCCAATAACAATCAGCTAAAGAGTGATTTAGATGATTTTTTCTTTAAAAAGCACTTAGTGATAATATATGCAGAAATACACACGGAGGTCCATGTTCTTTACTTCAACAAAGCAGCTGCTCACTGATTAAAGGATGGACTTCACAATGTGACTGACTCCCTGCTGTAGTTAATAACAGCCTGAACAGTTACTCGGTGCAAAAGGCCAAAAGGTTGCATGACCCTTTTTCGCTTATAGGGTCAAACTCTTTAAAAGACACACAAGATTTAGCGTGTTTTCTTTTCTTCCACAGGTTCTTACCAGATGATGGTGACGTCCGTGCTGGAACCCCAGAGGGACGGACTATTTTACTGGGGGGTTTTAGCCCGCTGGCTTTGGCTGGTGTACTCACAGCTCCTGGTTTGTCCATGGCTGGGGGGCCTAATGAAGGTGAGGGATTAGGCCTTCCCCACCACCCCACACAGTCCCAATATGATAGATGGGAGCTGGCAAAAAAAAAAAAAGCAGAGAAAGTCTCCTCAATCAAAACAAATATAAAAGGAAGACATTTTAACCCCAGAGCCATTTCATGTGTTTTACCTACAAGTCACGTATTGCTGGTTCAAACAAGAAACACATCGTATTATATTTTTACTAAGCTTAATCTGCAGGTCACAAATATCTTAAAAGTCCATGTTTGTTTATGTTTTATAAGCAAATATGGACATTGTTAAAAAGAATATTATGAATTTGGCTTTTTATGTCATTTTTAAAAATATGTATTCTCAGCTGCCCAAAAAAATGATACCCATCAGTACCCAACGACTGCCGTCTTCACAGATTCAAATACATTTTTTAATTAACTGTTTGGACCACCAGAGATTCCTTAAAAACAGTCCAAACTGATGTCTCTCCTAATTATATGCAAACTTAAGTTTTGAATATAAAATCTATATGAAGTTCTGCTCAATTTGTAGAGACGCTGAAGGTGTTTTTCTGTTAATCAGCATCAAAAATGCCTCATTAAATATTCTGTGATTGCTGCAGAACAGTAAACTATTTTTATATGGGTACTGTAGTCCATTCATAGAGGCATACACTCCCCACAATTACATCAGTGTCCCAGTGAGAGCTGCTGCTCTGCTCAGTGAGGCCTCAGTTTGCGTCAACACCTCCTACTGTATGTCACTAAGTCACAGCCCAGTGTTTACTGGAGAGCTGTTCATTATCACCCGTGAAATAACTGTGATATTCAGCTGATCACATGTTATATGTCCAGTTTCAGCTCATGTTTCCACTAATAGAAACATCTCTGCATTTGCTGGACTTATCAAATAAAGAGTTTTTTTTTTCAAGTACAATAAGACTTTCATTCTTTGACATAATTCAAACAAATTAAATCCATTTTTCCCTGTTAATGTTGTAGGTGTTAGACAGCAGTCTGACCAAGCTACCATTTTATTCATAAAGTAGATGATTCACACTGACCATAATAAGAATATCTTTGGGCATTAAGGCTCACAGACTAAAGGCAACAAGCACTAAATGTTCATGGATGATATGTTATGGGCTAAATTTGGACAATCAGTCATAGACATTCACTAATTTTTATTCCAGGCCTCGTACCTGACCATTTTCAGAGAAGTGTTTTGTTTTTGTTTTTTTCTTCAGTGAGCCACTAAACACTGACATGGATCATTCAAGCATGAAAAAAGGCCCTAACTCAAGCGATGAACCAATGTTGTGTCTACACAAAACAGACAATTTAGCAAAAAAGCGATTTCAAATTCCAGTATCTCTACTAGGGCTGGTCCATATCATATCATTCACGATAATACCGGTAAAAAAAATCTTGCCCGGGAAAATAAATTATATCATGATATGCTAAT
>JAVDPK010002989.1:192079-234081 GCA_034780415.1 Cichlasoma orientale
TTTTGTTATGGAGGAAAAAAGCATTCATTTATTTGAGAAGCATTATTATTTAAATATGCCAATAGTTTATTTTTGAGTAATTTCTCATGTACATCTACAGCTGAATGTTAAAAAAAAAGTGCTCATGTGACTCAGTGGTGCCTTTTTGTTTGTACCTTTTGCGAAGTAAAAATATATCTTATATATATCGTATATCGTCATTCAGCTAAAAAATATCATGAAATTATTTTTGGTCCATATCGCCCAGCCCTAATCTCTACACACTTTATTACTAACAGCCTGTCACAAAAACACATCATTTGTTCCCACTTGTTCTGTGAGAACTTCCAAAGATAACAATTATCACATACATAAAACAGTTTTTTTGCACCAACACGGTGATTCCCAAAGAGCTATAAGCCAAAAATGTGGCATATCTCAGTATGGTGTGCAGTGTGTCCTGGAAACAAATTTGAGGAAACCGGACAAGTGTAGGATGAAAGAAATGGCATCTATAACAGATGATCAGTATCTGAAAGTCATGTCCTTAAGAAACAGGAACAATTCCAGCAAAAGACCTGACACACAACCTGAGAGACGCATCTGGCCCTTCAGCTGATCCATCTACTATTCTCCGAAGCTTCATCAGAAATGGTCTCAATGGAAGAGTGGCTGTCAAGAAGCCATTCTCCAGGAAGGGAAACTGAGAGAAAAGGCTGAGGTATGCCAAATTACACAAGAACTGAAGTGCAAATCAGTGGTAATGGGTCTTATGAAGCGATTAATCCAAATTTGAAAATTTTCTTCAAATTATTGCCAATATTTACAGAGGAAGTCAGGAAAGAGGTACAACAGTGAGTTTCTACAGCCATCTGTAAAACACGATGGAGACTCTGTCTGACTCTGTCATGGTCAAAATTGATAGAATTACAAATGCAGAAAAGTACCATCAGATTTTGAACCTCCAATTGCAATACCACCTGCAACAGCCTATTTTTTTTTAGCATGACAACGATCCCAAATACACGGTCGCTGCAGTAAAAGCATGTCTGGATTTAAAAAAGCAAACAAAAAACATGCAAAAAACAAACATGTAAACTAACAAAAAATATATGCAAACAAACAAAAACAAAAGACAGTGGAAAATTATCAGTAATGGACTGGCCTCCCCAGAGCCCAGACTTTCACATTATTAAAGCAGTGTGGGATCATCTTGTCAGGGAATAGAACAAAAGGGAGCCAACATCCAAAAAAAGAGATGTCCTTCAAGAAGCCTGGAGAACTATTCCTGAAGACTAAGAAATTACAAGAAAGCTGCCTAAGAGAGTTCAGACTGTGTTAGAGAATAAAGGTGATCATACCAAATATTGATTTTAAAGCTCATCAGAATTGTATAAATTCCATTTTTGCCTTATGCACTGAATTTCCATTTATCTTTATACATTTCAATAAACCCCTGTACCTATTTCCCACTTCAAAATATAAAGAAATAAAGGGTGGCTCAAGATTTTTGCACAGTACTGTCTATACACTGACTTAAACAGAGGAGAAAGGGAGCTAAAAAAAAAAAGAAAAAAAAGCTTGTTTCAGTGGATGAGCTGAGGGACCGCACCAAGGTCCTCTATAGGATAAACAAGGATTATCTTGAACTTTGAAAAAAAAGATACTTTAGCAGAGTCCAAGAATAAAAACGGTACCAGTTAACTCTCTGGGTTTTGATAACTGGCATTTTTAGTGTTATCTCAGATACTGTTATATTAAAATAAATTTTAAAAAGCTGTAAAAATGATGTTCTCTAAGAAGAACAAGACATCTTTATTTCATTTTATGTGCTGCTGTAACAGAGGAACTAACTTCTGCTTTAACTGAGGGCTTTACAATGAGTTCAACACAAAAAAGAGCCCAGAGTTTAAGCGCATACAGATATCTTTAGCAGTAATGTTTTAACTTTGAGTGTTTATATAAAAATTAAAGCAAGAATATTATAAGGTTCTTGTTTAGTATATTTTAAAAATATTCATACAAGTATGAATGTATTAAAAAAATCTGTAAGGCTGTTTTCACAATGCACTTGTTTTGCTATCTATCACAGATAGTCTTTCACAGTGTTCAGCTGCCTCCTCTTAGGGCTGCATTATCAAACAGGGAACTACCTTTGAGTAAATTCTAATTAAATTAAGTACACAAGTTATTGGGAATATAGCCATTATTAAGGCAATTTGTGTTGAACAGGCAGAAAACAGAGGCCAGTGTAAACTTTTCACTAAACCTTAAGATAATCCTTTATTTGTCCCACATTGCAGGAAATTTACAGTCCAGTCACAGCACTACCCAAATGTTTTTATGAAAAATAAATGGTCATACCTTAAAAAAAGTATTTTAATTACACGTCCCTTTGTTCCACAAAGTATCTTCAAAACCTTCAAAGATGATGTATGGGTTTAAAAAAATTACACTCTGCTGCATGATTACCAAGAACGAGCTTTCAAGTATTTCATGAAAGATGTATCTACTTTACTTCTTTGTATAAAGCTGGAGAATGTGTTATTTTTGGACAAAAAGAAAAGCCACAATGGACTTATCAATGTAGAGAAATATAACTGATAAGAAACCTTAGGGTCTTTGAGAACTCCAGAAATAGCTTCATAATGGAGGTAAGTGCTGTTAAATTATGCTCAAAAACAGATGGTTAATTCAAACTCAAATGTAATGGGACTCAGGGGCCCCACTTTTCCTCCAGGGCCACCAAACACTTTAATGCAGCCTTGGCGTCTCCTTAGCAACCTGCACAGTGATGTAAGTGCTGAGACCATGCAAATAAAAATGTGTCCAAGGTGCAGTCACTTAGGTTGCCATAGTTTTTGCACTTAATCGTTTCTTTCAACACTGAAGAGAAATTTTATGCAGTGTCCAGGTAACGTTACCTCAGCGGTCCTCCCCCCCGCCCCGCCGGTGCTGCCAGACCAAAACAAGCAGCGCACCTGCAGCTGTCACACATCACCCTGCTTCCCATTCAATGCAACCACTTGGTTGTCTCCAGCTTCACATGAACACGCATTAACCATTAATAAATGCAGAAATCGTTAGAGTACATGACAGACACATGAGGAGACTGGTCCGTGTTGTTTATGTGGGCTGGGCTACTGCATCTATGGAGCTAGTAGGATAACTTAGATTTTACCCGCCACACTTTTCCCCTAAGCATTCTGCACATTTAACCTGCACCGGTGGACTTTGATTGACATGTCATTTGGCAGCAGATCATAGTGATTTACGTGAGGTTACAGGCACTTTTTTTTAATCATATCTTGTATACCGTTAGCTAAAGCCACGGTGCCTGCTGGAATGCCAAAGCTAGCTAGCTTCAAAATAGCAATAAAGCACAAACTGTGGTTAATGTAAGACGACTAACGCCCTACTGAGGTGATATTAAAGCAGACTGAAAGCAGACAGCAGTGGAAAAAAGTTGCCGTGAGAGCTTACTTGGTCTCTTTAGGTGAACTGGGTCTCAGTATGGAATGTCGTGAGGAGGTGCAGCGTACCTCGCACCGTTACATGTTTTTTCCAGCTGCTCCTGTTTCCCAGCCCAGCCCCGACTCACACAATCTGACGTCACTCTTGGAAAATATGCTGCCTTCACAGACCCAACCATAAGCTTGTGAAATTGTGAACTCCAGTTGTATATTTTAAGATTCAGGGTTGCTATCGTTACCTAAAACTGGAAATGAAATTAATATTTTAGTTGCCTGAAACGAAAAATTTAGAACTAGGTTTTCCTATACTGTGCAATACTCATTTAATGTGTAATACTGTACATTGTTTATTTTATTCTATATATTCTATTTGATTCATTGTATACGTGGATTCCGAACTGCATATTTTTCTTTTTCACTTTTCTACATGTTGGCACTGAGAAAGGAATGTCGAATTGTCAATCCCGTATAATGGCAAAGGCATTCTATTCTATTCTAGAAAAATACAAAATGTAAGCGAAACTATATTGAGTATTTACTGAAGTAAAACAACATTTAAAATATAATTTAAAATATAATTAAAAATATATTTTATAAAATGTTCACAGTCAAAAGCAGGAGACGGTGCGCGAGTTAATGGGGGCTACTTTCAAAGTGCCGTTTGTTTTGCTGAACTTGTCTTGCGCCTTGAGTATAAAAAACCAAACATTGCAAATTGCATAAAAATACTCAAAAGTGCACAAAACGTACTCGGTTCCACTCAAACACTGCAAATCGGATAAGAAAAAATAATTATATTTCTTAGTGATCCTAATATTTGATTTATTGAAAACAAAATGTAGCAGGGTACACAGACTGAAACGTTATATAAGCAGAAATACACTTGCAAAGGCATTCAGATTTATACTGCTTTGTTACAATTAGTTGAAATTACCTGCAAACCCTGCTAGACTATCTCAAAATCTCACTTTGCATGTGGGCTTAATAGTTTAATGTTAGCACTAACATGAGCTAAATTTCCCTGTGGCTATATGACCCATTCATTCTATAAATATTTCAGTGGGCAGCAGGGGGGAAAGGGGTCAGTGTAGATTGTTTACATTGGAAATGACTGCCTAATAAAAGCATCAGAACACGACCTTATCAGGAATAATGGATACATGAGCAGATAGCAGATAGCTAGGTTTACTCACCTGCCCGGCTACTAGAGAACATGTAATCACGAGTTAGTGGCTCATGATTACAAAACACATCCAAAGTCACAACAGGTGCATTATTGCAATACATGGAAGCACTACACGGCTAAGTTGTATATTGAGTTATTTTGTTCAAGATTACAGCAAAACCTCTTTTACATTTAATTTCAGCTACAATAACAGAAATGTTTTCAACAGCCAGGTCTTTACCATGCATAACGCACTCGTGTAATAAGGTAGATCTTAGTTTCCCTGCAGTATTCGAGTGGAAGGGACAAGCAGCTGGCTTTACAGCCTTCCATCATCTACGGTGGAAATGTCATTCTCTGATGACTTTGTCTCGTCTTTGTCGCCGCTTCTTCTCAGCAGTTTGTCCAGGACCTTCTTGAAGGCTCCACTGAATGCAGGGCTCGAGAAGTAATACAAAACAGGGTTGAGGACGCTGTTGAAGTAAGTGAAGCACACCGTCGTGTAGAATGCCAGGTTGACGTTTTCAAAGTATTTGCATTCTTGGTGCCATACCTTGAGGACCCACACAGCGACACGCGATATAGTGCTGGGGAAAAAGCAGGTGATGAAGATTAAAGCCACGGCCAGGATGAACTGAACGGCCCGTTTGATTTTCCCTTTTTTGTCCACGGTCCGGATTCTCAGCTGCCACGTTATTCTGATGGTGCAGAAGGCCACGATGGCAGTGGGCAGGAAAAACTGGATGACATAGAAAATGTTGTGCCAGGTGGAAAGGGGACTAAAGCCCATGCAGATGTTGAAACTCTCACACTGTGTGCGATTGTTGTTGTAGAAGAAGTGCTTATCAGCAAGAAGGTATCCAGTAGCAAGGAAGATCAAGCACCAGAGGCCAAGGGAGACCCAGAGAGCATAGCTCAGCCCCATTCGGTTGATCCGGTTCGACGGGTGGACAATCTTGAAGTAACGATCGGCAGCCACAGCCGTGAGGAAAAAGATCCCTGCTGCGCGATTGGCTGCCAGTAGAAAGAGCAGGATGCGACACGGGATATCGCCATAGAGCCAGTTTTTCCCACGCCTGTAGTAATCTGCTCGGAAAGGCAGGCAGAAGAGCACGATGGAGTCGGCAACTGCCAGGTGAGTCAGGTACACAGCGTTGGGTTTCCATGTGTCCATGTGAAAGATGAACATCCACAGGGCGATAAAGTTCCCTGTTAGTCCAAACATGAACTCCAGGATGAGAACTGGAGGCAAAACCTGGTCCAGGATGGGAGCTTCAAAGGCACAGCAGATTTCTGTGAGAGTGAGATTCATCTTCTGCCGCTAGAGTGTCGATAAAGAAAAGTGGCACCGGGTGATTTCTTTGGAAAGTGAATGCACACATGTAAGAGGTGCTCAGCCAAACATGCTAATCCGTAAGTGGAGTGAACATCTGTGCACGCCGTTATCTATAGGGAAATGGTATTGACCCAAAGGAGCATGGAAACAACTGTAAATGTTATCTGTCCAGGGAGTGCACCTTCATTATAAAACTATTATGCAGGGGAATAGGTTTACTCACGAGTATTGATTGGGATGCATGAAAAACAAGTAACCTGCGGCCATTTAAAGAAACTTGGATAAAGCAGCATATCAGAACCCTGAAAAACAAGTCATTTTTAATGCGTTTAAAAAAAAAAAAGACACACAACCATGTTTCCCCATGGTGGAAAGAGTGTACGGGTGAAGGAGATTGAAATTTATTAGCCTACAGTTTGCTTGAGTGAAGAACATTTGGGAAGGATTCATGTCATACCACACCTTTGGCAAACGAGAGAAAGCAGCTATTAACTAAAAAAAAAAATAATAATAAATTGCCAAGTGAGTGGCCCAGTCCACAGCTTTTTATGTACAGTAAATAAAATAGGTATAAAATGACTTAATGTGTACATTTGGCCAGGTTGTCGCTGTTACAGGTCACATCCTTTCAGCAAAAGTGCATATTTGGTCTTCACTTCTTGACTTCACCCAGATCATCAATGCTGTCATCATCCACCTACAACACACAGAGACACAGAGACTGAAGTGTGTGTGCCGTGTTTAAGATTATAGAGGAGACTTTTAAAAGGAGCTCCGCTATTAACCACACCCACGACTGTCCTGCACTATTATTGTGGGCTATTATTGCACTCGTAGCATGTTGATGTGACTCATCATATTTTTTTGTAATGGATAATTTGTTTTAGGGACTCGACAGGAGTTTTCTTGTCTAAGGCTTCTTGAAGGACGTACCAAAGTTTATTCTGTTCGCTTCAATAATTTTGGACTCTGGGCCACTTACCTCAGGCCACTTCTCTTGAATGACGTCAATTATGTCATCTGTAAAATCTCCCTGAATGATTATTTCATCCTCTGCTGTAACCGAGGCACCGCAAGAAAATTTCTGGGCAAAGAATCGCTGAGCCTCTTTAAGGTCGATGTCTGTAAGAGTCAAACACAAGATTCGTGTTGAGAATAAAGCGCAAAGAGAGCACGATTTCAGCAGTATGGAGGAAAAACGAAAGACCAAAAGCTCTCACCAAATGTTGCCAGGCCACACACCCGTGTGACATATTTCTTCTTGGCTCTCGGGATTTTTGCTATTGTAACTTTCTGAGGCACGGTCTTCTTTTTCTGTTTGATCTGGCCTCTCCCACCTTAAAAGGTAAAATTGAAATAAACTTAATTTAACCTCCTGCAGTGACACAACAGCACTAATAGTTAAATACAGACAACATAAAGCAACTTATCAGGTCTCAGACTCAGACAAAGAACAAAGGTCTCATCCTGTTACTGTATAATATGTATCAGACACTACAAACAATAGATTCTTAATCATTTTGTCACCGTACCTCTCTTCTGCTTCTTCTTCTCCTCCTCCTCGCCTGCAGGGGGGGCATCTCCAGTGCCAAGTTCCTGCTTAGGTGCATTTGCTGCTGGACCAGTGGGACATAGGTAAAATGGAAACATTAAAACCAGTCTGGCAACAACATGTTTAGCTTTCAAGGGATTTCTATAAATGTAGTTTGTTAATTGAAAGGCTGGCATCATTACAGACCTTTACAGCAAATCCTCTCACTTTTTAAACCTTCAGATCTGTTTTAAATCATTAACCTTGCACACACAGGACCTCTACGACAAACTATTTTCAATAGGGCGCCTCAAACTGTCGCTAGCTGGAGCTCTGATTTTGAAATCAGTTCCCTTTCAGGGTGGTCGTCTGAGCTTATTCGAATGGCGCACACAGAATATACAATATACAATACAAAGCAGAAAAAGGCAAAAGCCACATGGTAAAGAGCAAAATATTTACCATACCAACTAAAAAACACAACTTTACAATCTTAAACGCCACTCACCTACAGTCATCCTGGCAAACACATCTGGAAAGTTCTTCTCAAGCCACTGCCGACATTTAGCTGGCTCAGGCATGTACTCACAGTACTGCAGACACAACAGTGCACAGTTACTCACGCTGCAGCAGAATAAACACCCCCAACTGAATATTTATAGGAAAGTGGGACACACAACTGAACATGCAAACTGCCTTGATAGTCCAACTCACCTCTGTAGGCAGAGAGCACACTGCAGAAGAAAAACACAATTACAAACTCATGTCACATTTTGAGAAGGGGTCACCAGAAATCAACTTAAGATGAAAAGTGAGTGGTTGTATACTGCACCTCCACAATAAAGAACTTTCAGTGGGTATTTTGAATCGGGGTCAGCTGTCCCATGCTCTGATCTGCTTTCCGAGGACCCAGATTCCATCTCAGTAGTAGCCATCACAAATTATCTAGAAAAACAGACAATTCAGAGAATTTAATCTCACGCGGGCCACACACCAGACAGGCTCGTATAAAACATCAGCAGCTTTGAATTACGCTTTAGGATCAAATCAAACACAAAGTCACAAATACCACAGAAAATTTAGATTTTTTTTATATGGGGAAAATATTCTTGGGGCTAATGGATGTCAACCACAAGTTGCTACCCAATGAGCAAACCACGGCTAATCCTCCTTCTTGAAACATGGTATGGACTGAGCTCATAAACTCAGCAGGAAAGTCTTGACAGAAGCCATTTTCCCATAGACTTCTGTAGGACCTAATGCCACATTTCCATTAGTACCTACTCAGCGCAGGTCAACTCGACACGACTCGCCACAGTTTTGTTTCCATTACAATTGAGGACCCACCTCAGTGTGGGTGGAGTCTATATAGCAACGCGGGCAGAAGTCTTGTGACGTAATTTGTATGCGACTCAATGTGTGTTAGCTTTTGTCTACGCTGCTGTGTTGTGCGATGGTACCCGTGAGCAGCAATTAGCTCTGAGACCTCATGATAAACTTTCTCATTTCTTGTCTCATCTCCCACCAAGCACATAAATGTCTGCACCTCCTCATTCGACCACAGTGTTGGTTTGTGCGCCTCCAGTTTCTGTTGGGTTTTAAAAACGGCACAGTTGATTCTGGTGAAGAAGTCACTCTCACGACTCCGCTAGTGACAACACTCTCTGGCCAATCAGCGGCATGTTGTTCTTCGATGTGACATTTTCGGATCGCCTTGGATCACTTGGAACCCCGGCTGAGTGGGTACTAAAAAAGTACCTGGTACCAAGTACTAATGGAACTGGAGGTAGTGTCGCATCGAGCTATTAGCACTAGCAAGCGGGGGACCCCACCCGGTCCTATCAGCTGATGCCACGGGGCCTTTAATTTCACTGGTGGCTAGCAAGTTTGTTTTGAGCAGTTTTAGCTTGCTCTCCCTTGTTGCTAAGAACATCCCGTGAACCCGGAAATGACCCACAATGCAGCGCACCAATTCATATGTTATTGGCCTAAGAATTAGCCCTTGCGATTGCCGACGCATTTTGCCAGATCGGGTCCCATATTCTGATTGATCACCTTTTTTCAACTGCAAATCATGTCCTCCAAGTTGACTTTGCCAGTCATTGTTTTATTCAATTTGCTAAACTTATCTCACATCAGTTACTTTTTGCTGCAAAATGAGATTGTCAAGCATACCAAGACTGTCACTAAAACCTGCCATAAATGTTGCCATGAGACAGAGTCAGTCTGTTATCAGTCTGATGAGTCTGCAGTTGACTGGGGTTAAGTTGACAGTTACATGCTTACATACATTTTCTGATAATGCAGCAATTAACTGTGATAAAGCGTCGAAAATCAGATATCTGTTTGTCTACATAGAAATTCCCATTTAAGAGAAATTCTCATTTAACTAATTATATTTGCACTCAGCAACATTCCTGTATAGAAATATAACCAGAATACCACCAGCTGGCAGCCAGTTGAGTCGAGTCCCCTCAAGTTGTGCTCATTGCCAAAGACTCATTCAGACTGATGGCAACATGTTGGCAATCTGTCTGCATTCACAAATTAGACGGCAATTATTTGCAGACCTTCGACAATCTTCCTGAGAGTCGCGATTGATTGCAGAAAGGTTGCCTCCTGTGACCCGTGCAATCGCCTTCCAATCAAAAGTGGTCCTCAGTAAGCGACACCATCAAGCTCTAAGCAGCTATTTAGTCACCACAAGTTGCAATTGGTTGCAGAATGTGAAATAATTCAGGGCAATCATCAGGCAGCCACTGATTTTTTATTTTTTTTTGTAGATGCAAGGAGGTTGCCATCCTATTTTTACTAGTGTGACTGAACCATTATCATGCTCCGTATCCAGTGTTGGATGGTTTTTCAGCTGAGCCGATTTAATGTAAGTTTGCTTGGCTAACGTTATCTCAGGATGGTGGTGCATGAGATGAGCCCTGTTGTTCATAGTACTCCCAGAGTTTTTTTTAATTTATTTAATAAAATATCTTTATTTGGTGTTCCTGACTATGCTGTATTGATTTTTCCCCCACCCATACTATGACCATCCTGTCCATGGTCGCTTCTATTCACCTAACCAAGCACTTCTAGTCTCATGTTTCATCTATCAACTTATATCAACCATATAACCATTTTTTTTTATTTATTTGGCAAATAAAAAAAAATCAAATGGAAAAACTTTAACAGTACTCTTAAATACTTAATTTAAAAAAAAAAAAAAAAGTATGCCTTCCTTTGCCCACACCCCATGTTGAGACACAGAAGTGAAACACTGCACATATGGGCCAATATTCCAATATATTTTATCTATATGTGGGAATAAAAGCTAAAAGCCAGTATTATAATTTTTTGTTCCATAAGAATTGGTATTGGCCCCAAAATCCAGTATCGTGTCAGCTCTGAAATAAGTAGAGGTGCTAATGGGGAGCAAATATTTATGTGGGAGGGAATTTACTTGCAAGTTGTGAAAATTGTACTTGCACAGACTTAACGGCAATATAAAAAAGGATACATCGTTAAAAAAAAGAAAATAGAAAATGAAAATAGGGTCATTAATGTTTATATCAAAACCTAAACACTGATGGGATAAAAATGTGTTCAGATTTATTATCAGACACTAATGGTGGTATCAGTGAGCAAGGCTCCTGCCAGGATTTCATCACGCTAGCCTGTTCTGCCAGCGCTCTTCGATTCAGGACAGATCAGGCACAAGGCTCCCAGTTGGACATCATCAAACAGCTGTAGCTGAACTGAAATAGATCACCAGCCGGTCGCAGACTGGAATTTAGCGCCCGGCTACAGCAGACCAATACAGACCCACAACATAAAAGTATAATACAGTATGAACATGATACTGTCTATGCAAAGAACAGGCTTTTGCCTGCTAACACATGCGGCTGCTTTGCAGTAGCTGAGCTATCAAATAGTTAGCTACAGTGCTGTTTGTAAAGTTCACAATTAAACTGCCCCGATTATCATTTAAATACCCATCTCGTAGACATTATATAACGAACTTTTATTTTAAAAATCTCGGGTTTAGTTTTACTGCTTCATTCATCAGGTAACATTCACTCACCCAGCTGTCACCGTCAGCACCTGGGCATTAGCTTAGCCGGCTAACTGAGCTAACGCAAGGCTAAAGTGGACACGCTCTGCTGCTGAATAAAGATAGAAGAAATGTCGAGTTACATACCCCGCACAATATACTCTAAAACTGTTGTCTGTCCAATAAAGCCGATCGCATTATTCAAGTTCGTTTAACTTTTAGAAAAGCATTCTTATTAAATAAGGTTCAATAGGCGTACTTGGAGCACGCCATGTAACGCTTCTTGTTTTAGTTACAGAAATGGGTGATGTGCTGCAGCGCCCCCCTGTGCTTCGGAGAGAAAACACACATGACATATTTCCTCTGAATCCAGTTTTATTTTCGTTAGCGCCCTCTTCCGTGACGGTGGCAGATGGCTGTAATAAAATAAAAATAAAATAATGCAATCTAGTTATTACAGTGTACTAAAACATGACACATAGTCTGTTTCCTTGATCATAGTCCACTGATGAATAAGTTATGAAAAACTCGTTTTCCAACACATGGACTGTATATAAAAGTTTTTATATACAGTCTATGGTCACAGCCAGACAAAAACACAAGAACTCAGGAGAGTTCAGGCACACCTACAAGCTTTTAAAGATGGACAGGTATGAGCCTGATATTTGTGACAAAAAGTTTTCCCACTGTTCATGCTGTCCCAGTGCTAAATAATTTTATGTACAAATGTATGTGTTGATTAATTGATTCTAAAAATGTGGTCACCAAACCTGCTGTTACTGACATAACACAATTCTTCTTGTTTCTGTAATAAATGAAACAATTCCCCATTTTACATATAGCTTCAGTTATGTGTGATAATAATAAATTTCCCCATGGTGGGACAAATAAAGGGATTTTCTATTCTTCTATTCTATTCTATTCTATTCTAAATTCAAATTGTATATTTGAGACGTTTTGATATTTTTTACTATATGATATATGTAATTACTACATTTACTACTACTCATGACGATGATGATGATTATTATTTCAACTGCTGTAATAAAATAACTTCACAAATATGGGATTAAAAAAAAGTATTTCTTATTCTTGTTCTTTTATTTTGGTGTTGAATGAAATTATTTTGAAAAGTTCTGCAGGAGTTCCGTCAGTGACGTCACAGCATTCAAAAGTTGGTTGAAGTTTGCGCGAAGCTAGCGTTTAAGCTTTCTGGGGAGCGTTTGATGCTCGGTTATTCAGACTACATTCACAGCGCATCACTAAATTAGAGCAGCGCTCAAGTTTTCGGACAGTTACTTGTTGATATGGTAAGTTAACGTTAGCTAGCCTATTAAACTAGCCCTCAGAAGATGCCCCACAAAAAGCTCGGTACAACAACAACAACAGTGCAAGGGGGTGCTGGATATTAAACTGGTTTTAGTGGAAAGCTGTAATGATGTGATGGAGGAAGGGAGAAGACTCTCCCCCAGTGGAAGTACTCCTGGAAAAGCCTCAGCCTGTTCCCTCTGGTCAAATGGTAAACAGCAGACTACATTTCCACCATTCTTCTTTGTAAAAAGAACAGAAAAAGAGGTGTAGTTTCATCCATCCAACATCCACTTTTGCATTTTTTTCAGGTGAGCGGTGGCACAGCACTCCAGTTAAAACGGTGAGTCCACATGAAGAACAAGTAAAATTGTAGCAGGATGATTGTGATTTGTTCTGTATACTATGACACTTTTCAGAAAAATGAAGGCACTTCCCTTGATGTGCACCAAACACCTGGTGGAAGCAGCTTCAAGATGGACAGCAGAGCAAAACAGTACACAATAGGCACCCCTCTCATCTCAGCAGATACTCTCTGTACTCCCAGCATGCAGGAAACTAAGGTGAGATAAGATGGGTTGCTACCTGGCCTGAACAGAGAGCTGCTGGCAAATTTCTTTATGTTTTGTGTCACATTAATTTTTCCCTGGCTAAATGTTCAGAAGTTGTAATACAGTACCAATACAGTAACTGACTGCTTGCTTCAGGTTGATTGTTAAAACAGTAAATAGTTTAAGCTTTTTCTATTGTTTTGTGTGTTTGGCAAAAGTTTTCTGCAACTGACCTGAGCGGCTCCACCATCCAGAGGCAGAGGAGAGAGCTGCAGCTGCTGATGACTGAGTTAAAGGACAGGGAGAAGGAGCTAAATGCTATGGCTGCTTCCCATCTTAAGCAGCATCGTGCCTGGGAACAATACCGCCACAGGGTGCTGACTTTGGAGCAGAGGTGTGCCCGTTTAGATGGTGAGGAAACCCAAGGATATGTTGGTCAGTTTAATACAGTTCTAGATCACAGGAGAAAGCTGGGTTGCAAAGCAGCTTGCACGTGTGCAGCAGCTGTAGGCGGGCTAAAGCGGCTTAAACGGTGCACCTTGTGAGATTTACCACTCAGATGTGTAGAAGGTCTTAAGCTGAGCCATCAGTCAGGATTGCAGCTGGTTGGCCGTGACTGAGAGTTTGAATGTGTCATTTTTGTAAGCTTTAATATAGTTATATATATTTTTACTAACAGTATAATTAATTTTGTATAGATATGGTGATAACGTGGTTGTTATGAGTTCATTAATTCGATTTTTTTCTTTTGTGTGCAGAGGAGGTGCAGAAGCGTAACGAGGTGATTAGAGTCTTGACTAAACATGTGGGCGTGGTGGAAACCAGGGAAAAGGAGGCCCAGAGGGAACTCAGCGAAGCCCGGCAGCAGCTGTGTGAACTTGAGAAGAAGCAGCAGCACATCCGTGAAAAATGTCAAGACTTTGAGGTAGCGCTGAAACATCAACACACAGCTGGATCCACTTACTGCTGGTTTTGGTCATTCATGTGATTTGTTAACATAGAGAAAAACTTGAAAACAAATGTTAAAAATGATTCAGGAATAAATCAGGACTTTTTTAGGATGCCCTGATGCGATACCACCACTACTTCTTTCGGCTGGTCCCTTCAGGGGTCACCACAGTAGATCATCATATATCATAAACTAAAATCTTAATGTAATGATGTCACATTTGCTAACGCTGCCGCTCTACTCCTACCATATTGATGTGTACGGCTGCAGTATCCCAAACATCAGCACAGGTGTTGCTTCCGGCAGGTCCTCCTACAATCTAATGTTAATCTAATCTGTTGTGGCTTTAACTCAGGGGTGGGCAGTTAATTGGAAAATCTGGAAATAAGTGTCCGTGCTGTCTTTCAGGAGAAGAACCAGAGTCTCAGCTCCACAGTCATGGCTCTGTCCACTCAAGTGGGTTCTCTGCAGGTCAGGGAGGAAGAGCTCAGTTCCATGCTCAAACTCAAGGTACATGCGTGAATGTATGCTCTGTATATAGTCTGCTGCTGTTGAATGTGTGTTTGATGTCCCATCTTTTTATTTGATTATTTTAACCTCTTAGGACCAAGATGTGGCAAAGGCTTCAAGTTATATACTCGACCTCTCAGGGCGCCTGCAAGACCTTGAGACATCTCTGAAGGAGAGTCGCTCACAGGAAAGCAAGCTCACGAAAGACTTGGAGGAGAATAAACTGTGTTACAAAGAAGCCAGACATAAAGTCACACAGCTCAAAGGTACATTATTAAAACTTTGTGCCACAAGTACAGGAAACAGTGAGTTTTTCTCAGAACTTTTTGTTCTCTCATTTTTGAAGGCCTGATGATCACAAGACACTGATATCATTCTTAAAAAAGTGAGGATAAAGGCACAGATTCACAGGCAGTCTGTTCAGGGATGTAGTAATGACGACACTGTACACATGAAAATTGTCACACATTGCAGGGGCAGTCAAAACATTCTGCAACTCTACTCATAAAAAATTGAATCCCAAATTCAAATTTGGATGATCTACCCTCATATTTTGTCTCAGTGTGCACCTCCAGATCACTTCCAGCACTTTAGCTCAGAGGTGCCACCAGGAGCATGCTTGTATTTGTTTCCCCCAACATTCACAAAATTGTGCACCATGAATTTGTTCCCCAGCGTCAAACGGTCATCTCAGAATTCGTTCAGCTGTAACAAAGTGTCTGAGGGAGAACACTGAACATCAGGAAGTACATGAAATCTATCTATGCCTGTTTATTTCCACGATTAAGCGACTGATCGTCTCCTCGCTCGGTCTCTCCGTGTGTTATTCTGTATGTCCCGCTGGACTTGTAGAGGAGCTGCAGCAGCAGGTAACACAGAGCAGCACCCAGAGAGAGGAGATCATCCGCCTCAAGCAGGAGCTCCAGCTGCTTCACAGGGATGCCCTGACAGGTAGATCACATTGAGCAGTATTATATAAAGCGTTTCTAAAAAGAGAATATTTGCCATTTTAGTCTCAGTGAATGACTCACGGTAGATGGGATCAGTGAACAGTGACAGTATTATAGGGGTGGCTGTGGAGGTGGAGCAGGTCACAGGCTAATTGGAAGCTTGGTGTTTTGATCTGATGCCGAACGCCGAGTTGCTCCCGATGCGTTCATCGAAGTGCGATTGTACGTGTGAATGTTAGACCAAAAGCACTTGGATGTAGAAAAGCACTGTATGAAGAACCAGACCATTTATCATTTACCATTTATTAGATTCAGTAGCAGGAGTATGTGGAGAGAATGAGGTCTGCAGTCGGCTTTTCTCTACAGTGATCTGTGGGTAGATTGTTTCAGATACCTCCCAGCTTGAGAAAGCTGCTGCTGAGATGAGCACAGCATTTGATCTCTTTCACCAGGGGAGGGCGACAGCTGGAAAGACGAGCTGCTAGAACTGTCTCGCTCCAAACAGGAGCGCCTCACGTCTGAGCTCCGCTGCCTACGACAGGTACGGTTTCCAACACGTAATATTTCTTCTGTCACGCCCACCCTCTGCACGTCCTCCCTCACGACATCACGGGCGTGAACCCGCAGCATATACTGTGGTAACTGGCTCATAACTCAGGAAGTACATCTTTCCTCATTCCTCCTGCCTCAGATGGGGTGACTTACCGGTTTGACAGCATGCCTCAAAGTGTTTCTGCAGTTTCATAACGTGGCTCTGAGAAACTGTTATTGTCCAGTACTTCTTGAAGTACTGACAGGCCACAAATGACAAATAAACAGAGAAAGTGGAACCCCAGGCACAGCCGCGTGACGGCCTCCTGCTCCTCCTGCACATTAGCAAAATCCCCAAACTGAAAGTGGCTTATTTCTGGTTTTTAATTTAAAACCAACTCATAATTATGCTTTAGCTGGATACACACTTTCTCTCAAAAATGTGTCACATTAAAAAAAGAGTCACAAGATGGTAATAGTATAGCAATCCCATGCCCATGTGCACCTCAAAACATACAAATCTGAGCCTGTCCTTTAAGTGTCAAATAACGTGTTTGATAATGTAAAATATAAAATAAAAGAACACAAATTGTCGTGTTTGTGTGTGCGCAGGTTTGTGAGAATCAGCAGAGCGACCTGCAGCTGATGCAGCTGAACCGTGAAACCCTGAGGGAGAAGACCAGTCAGGGATTACTGGGCAGGTGAATAATGTCCAAGCGTAACACAAAAAGAAGTAAAGTTAGTGCAAACCATATAACACAATGTGTAGTGAAGCTACTACACTGGGATCAAGTATACAAGAACAGTTTTTGTGCAGCCAGAATTCTTCTTCTGCTTTTGACGGCTCCCGTTAGGGGTGGCCGCAGCGGATCACCTGCTTCCATCTCACCCTATCCCCCGAATCCTCTTCCATCACACCAACTGCATGTCCTCCTTCACTACATCCATCCATAGCTTCAACTCTGACACCTCCAGCTCCACCTTGTGTCTTTTTGTCAGTGCTGCTGTTTCACGCAGCCAGAACTAGATTTTAGAGCCCCAAAGCTGCACAGCTGGCAGCAGGTGGCTTAAACCCAGATTGTTACAGACTCTTGCAGGCGTATCACATCACGAACCTATCTCAGCAAACTAAACTTTCACCGAGTATATATGTATATATTGTATATATGAAGGCTGGAAGATCAAGCGTGGATTGTACTGCTGACAGCAGTAGTAGTACTCTCTGGGTTTTTAGAGGAGGCATCTTAGATCCAGTCAATGCAGAAATGAATTCAGTGTTTGGTTAGACTCAGATAAATGTCTAGTTTTAAATCTGAAATGTAGTGTGTGTATTTTGTGCATTAAATGGTAGAGTTGGATTGTGAATCCTTCTGTTTTTTAACGACGGCTAAAGATTCATGAGATGTCGTCTCTCTGTGTTCCAGTCAGGATGAGTTAACATGTAACTGTCAGGACGATGAGTCACCTTTTTCACTCAGAGCGAGGAACTTGAAGCCTGTACATGATGTCTCCACTCTGCCTGCAGCTGCTCTTCAAAGCTCAGACAACTGTGACCCGGGAGTCTTCTCAGCATACTTAATGAACGTAAGACACGTCTGTAAAGTCCCTCCACAAACCTTCTGTTTGTGAGGGACAGCGAATCAGAAGAGAGTTAATAGTGTAATGATGAGAAATGACACATGAAGAAAGGGAGGTGCAAAAAGCCATGACACCAGATGAAATCTATCAGTAATCAGAAAGCAGTCCTCCCACTAAGTGCAAATCAATATTAGCTGGTTCTGCCCCAACTGGTGGCCTATAAAATGTCTCTCATTACTGATGTGTCTCACAAGAAATATCTCATGATGGGTAAAACCGGTGAGTGCTCTCACGACCTTTGCAACCTTATTGTTGCAAAACATATTGATGGCAGAAAAATGGTCACACAAGACCAGAATTGAACTCTTTGGATGCAGGTCAAAAGGCACTGCACATCACCCCCAAAAACACCACACCAACAGTGAAGTTTGGGGGTGGGAACATGATGGCGTGGGGCTGTTTTTCAGCATATGGCACTGGCATGATTCATGTAATTGAAGGAAGGATGAATGGAAAAATGTAGCGAGACATTCTTGATTTAAAAATCTGCTGCGCCAGGATGATGAAGATGAATCGAGGGTGGGCATTTCGGTAAGACAATGATCCTAAACGCGCTGTGGAAAGTCTCAGAGAAAGAAAGCTGCTAGAATGGCCCAGCCAATCACCTGACCTGAGCCCAAAGGAAATCTCGGGATGGAACTAAAGAGTTCACAGGAGCCCACCAACCTTCAGGATTTGAAGAGCGTTTGTGTGGAAGAATAGGCCAAAATCACACCTGAGCAATGCATGCGACTAGTTTCTCCATCCAGGAGGCGTCTTGAAGCTGTCATCACCAACAAAGGCGTGGTCATTACTTTTTACCTGTGTCGCATAATTCATGAACACCTATAGTTTGATTTCATTGCATGTGTTGATTGGATGGGCTGTTACCGATATCTGGTGAGAATTTCATGTCAATGGCACCTTTTAGAAATATGTTTACTTAGAACGTTTGTGACATGTTCGATACTTATTTTACCAGCTGTATGTTAAACTGAGCTGTAAATCAACCAAACCTGCTCTAATATAGTCCAAGAACAAAAGTGTTGTGGTAGAAATGACCATAGTAGGTCCAGTTTATTAAAACAGTTCTTTTATTTGGACATAATAAAATACTTTTGATTACATAATTTAAGCAATAGTTTGGCATTTGGGGAAATTCAGTTACAAAGACTTCAGTGGCAACATTGATGCCACAGTAAATATAAAGCTACAGCTAACAACAGTGATCAAAGGTCAATTTTCAATCGCTGTTGTTGTTGTTGTTTGCAATAAAAAAAAATAAATCACACGTGTGCAAGTGAATGCAGCTTCACTGTAAATGCACTGGAACTGACCTTTTATGAGAGATGTGAGTTTGCTGGTCCTGAAAGACACTTAAAAGACTGATGCAGTATGTAGACTTTTTAACAAGACATGGACTTTAAGTGTTTATTTACTGAAGTCAGAGGTAAAACCGTGTGCTTAGTTTGCGGACAACAGATTGCTGTGTTTGAGGATTACAGTTTGAATCACCATTATGAGACTAAACGCACTGAGGAACACAAGAAGTTGACTGATGCAGAGCGACATCGGAAGCTTGGCTAGAAAAGCTGCAATGACTTTTTCCCAAGCTTCACTCATCCAGTGATAGTTATGAAGACAAAAGGGGGTCCAGCCCAATACTTGCAGGCATACTTGTAAATAAAGTGGCTAGTGAGTGTATATTTACTGTCAGTGTCGGCTCTCCTGGTACACACATTGGTTTGTCCAAATCAAACTCAACTCTGTGCAAATGAATCAACTTAAGCTCAAATTAATATGAAGGTGGGGAAACTACCAGCCTGGCTCTCTCCAGTGGTAACAAAATATACTTTCCAGAAACAATAAAGGTTAGTATTAAATCGTTCTATTATACGCTGCTAAGAGTGATGACACACTGGAGTTTCCTCTGGTTGTCACTGTTAGGGTTGGACAAGTTAAAGTAAGATATTTTCCTGTTTCTATTGGCTATTTTAAGCTAAACCAGCAAGCACTTGGCTGCCAAGTATCTTCTAATATGTTGCACAGACAAAAGTGATGTCAGTGTTCTCAGGTAATGCAAAACAAACTTGCCACAGTATTGAACTATTCCATTAACAACTGATGACCAAGCGCCTTCTTTCCTTCTCTCATCAGGAGGATGACCCGCTCTCCAGGTGTTCTCTGCAGCAGCTCTTAGATGAGTCCAGGCTGGCCGTGGGTGGTTCAGGGAGACTCCACAGCTCCTTACAGAATAGCGGCCATACAGTGAGTTGCAGGACCACTGACCCTTTTTATTTCCATGAGTGCCAGACACCCCAACACCACCCAAGTTCCTCCATCCTCAAGGTAGGGGAGTTTCATGACATTTGGCTTTTTTTCATCTTCATTTGTGTTTATGGGGTGCGGCATGAAGAGGAAAGTTTAACTGTTCTTCCTGTTTGGGTGTATCAATCATAACAGCCTTATGGTATTTTTTTTTCCCTAACAGACCAGTCCAGCTCCACCCAAAACCTGTCCTCAGCATGGCACCAACCAGCCGGCAAACCACGTGGACTTCATGACTCAGCTGAAGAATTGATTTTCCTCATGGAAGTTTCAGTATTTACCAAAGTGAACCCAAGCGCTCAACCGTTCAGCACTGAGATGGGACTGAATAATCAGTGTTAGTACATGAAGTACTGCGACACCACCTGTTGAACCCTACAGCCTCCCAGGAAGAAGATGAAGTGATAAAAATACAGACTGTGAAACGTTTTTATATCATTAATATGGTTTTAAATTGTTGGATGTGGATATGTTATATATGTACAAAGTCATAAATCTGTTATTAGCAAAGTTAAAGAGTGTATTTTTAAAATCTCGGTTATGCTTTTTAAAGGCTGACATGTGTGGAGTGGGTGAGATGGGAAACCAGTCCTACAGGGTTGATGAGTGGTGTGTCCTTGCACCGTTTTTCCAGTTTCACTGCTTACAGATCAGCCAGGTGACTCAGGCGAAATGTCTGCATCTTTTAATAGGCTTTACAACTTCTAACTTGGATGTGTCACTTCGATTTTTTTTAATAAAAATATTTATATGTAACCTGCAAATCTTGTATTTTATTACCTGAGAGTCACACGCTTTTTCCCGGTGTGTTTTTCATGCGTTTGGGCTGCTCTCACACACAAAAGAAGCTGCTTTGTTTGGGAAAAGATCCCGAGTTCATTTGAAGGAGCTAGCCAAACCAGGAGGAGAGGGGTGGCGTGCGCGCGGCGCACCTGACGAACCTGTGTTTAACGAGGCGCGAGAGCACGGGCGAGGACCCTGAACTTGTTTGTGAGATCACTTTGGATTTATACGTCTGAACTTTAGGTGGAAACATGAGCAAAACGAAGAATAAAAGCGATAATAAGACGGAAAAAGCTCTGGCTGCGGAGAAAGAGCAGTTTGGAAAACAACAGGTTAGTCACTTAGTTTCACTGACGCCAAACAGGTAACTTTATGTCCTGGTGTTTTTGTGTCTGTGGTTTTAAACAACGCGTGTTTGATAAGTAATATTACTTACCACACTATCATTTCAAGTACAAATACCAGAAATATCGAATTCTTTATCACTGCTGACTTTATAGTGAAATGACGCTGGGTCTCCTCATTGTTGTTATTTCTTTTAATCCTGAAGTTCAGTCCCTTGTAAGGAAGCTGGCCTGTGTTAACTGGTTAGTCACGTTCTGATTGCTCTTCTTTCGTTTTTTTCTAGCTCCACAGCATCAGCAAAGCTGCCACCTCAGCCGAAACACCACCCAAAGACAAGCATGTGCGCAGTATCCTTTAAACATTTATCAGCGGGGTCACTGTTTTTCCAGCTATACTAACTGGCTTATTGAGACAATGTTGACATATGCTTGGAAAACCAAAGTTCATGTGAGGTACACTATATTGCCAAAAGTGTTCACTCACCCATCCAAATCATTTAATTCAGGTGCTCCAGTCACTTCCATGGCCACAGGTGTATAAAATCAAGCACCTCCGCATGCAGACTGCTGCTACAAACACTTGTGAAAGAATGGGTCGCTCTCAGGAGCTCAGTGAATTCCAGCATGGTACCGTGATAGTCCAGTGGTGAAATTTCCTTGCTAATAAATATTCCATAGTCAACTGTTAGTGGTGTTATAACAAAGGGGAATCAATTGGGAACAACAGCAACTCAGTCACAAAGTGGTAGACCAGGTAAAAGGGCAGAGCGGGGTCAGCAGATGCTGAGGCGCATAGTGCACAGAGGTCACCAACTTTCTGCAGAGTCAGTCGCCATAGACCTCCACACTTCATGTAGCAGTCAGATTACGGTGCATGGAGAGCTTCATGGAATGGGTTTCCATGGCCGAGCAGCTGCATCCAAGACTTACATCACCAAGCGCAATGCAAAGCATCGGATGCAGTGGTGTAAACCGCACCGCCACTGGACTCTAGAGCAGTGGAGACGTGTTCTCTTGAATGATGAATCACACTTCTCCATCTGGCAATCTCATGGACAAGCCTGGGTTTGATGGTTGCCAGGATAACGGTACTTGTCTGACTGCATTGTGCCAAGTGTAAAATTTGGTGAAGGGGGGGTTATGGTGTGGGGTTGTTTTTCAGGAGTTTGGCTCGGCCCATTAGTTCCAGTGAAAGGAGCTCTTAATGCTTCAGCATACCAAGACATTTTGGACAATTTCATCCTCCCAACTTTGTGGAAACAGTTTGGGGATGGCCCCTTCCTGTTCCAACATGACTGCACACCAGTGCACAAAGCAGGTCCATAAAGACATGGATGAGTGAGTTTGGTGTGGAAGAACTTCACTGGCCTGCACAGAGTCCTGACCTCACTGGGTTGAATTAGAGCAGAGACTGTGAACCAGGCCTTCTCATCCAACATCAGTGTCTGACCTCACAAATCTGCTTCTGGAAGAATGATCAAAAACTCCTGTCAGCACACTTGTGGAAAGTCTTCCTGGAAGAGTTGAAGGTGTCATAGCTGCAAAGGGTGGACTGACATCATATTAAACCCTATGGATTAAGAATGGGATGTCACTCAAGTTCAAATCCATGTGACGGCAATAGAAGAAGAAGAAGAAGAAATAGAGCGTTATAGTGTTTGGATAGGTTTCACCAAAGCACAGAAAAAATGTAAAAGTTCTTCAATAAAAAAGAGAGACCTAGATGTATCTCATTTCAGTCCATCTAGTAGGCTAGTTGTCAAACTGCATAAGAATAATCAAGATTCGTCTCCTGGGTATCCTAAATGTCCGTGCAAAATTTTGACATTCTATCCAGTGTTTGTTGAAACATTTAGATATTTGAATGGATGAGTAAAAAGTTGTTGCCAATACGGGGGGAAGGGGGGGGGGGATTAGCCACTATCTGCCTTTATCACCTTTACATAATATCTGAAAGACTTGGTGAAGTTGTGACTTATTTAGGCATAGTTTAAGGTAAACATAATATTCGTATCAGAAAGTTAATTGAAGTCGCTTGACACCTTTTTCGGTTATCAATTTTTTTTCTCATTGTTTGTCATTGCTTATCTTGTAGCCAAGGCACTAAAGTTATGGCCCACCCCCGGCAAATACCAGCCTCATCATCACATTCAGCTTAACTACAACCGATAGAAAAGCTTTGCTCTGGTTCTCCAGTCACCTGATTAAACCTAGTTAAGTGTACAAAAATACTCCCCCCCCCCCCCCCCCCCCCCCCCCCCGCTGCCCATTCAAAAGGATGCTGGTTTAAGTTTCGGCCACATTGGCTTCACTTTTCAGACAGTTTGACAATTCACTGAGATCATCAGGTGTTCATGTATTCTGTGGACTGTTTCTGCCATATTTTGCGTTGTTACTCTGGAGTCTCCTTGACAGCTATAAAGATATCATCATGGGAACTCATAAGGAGGGTGGGGCATCCACCTTCTGGTCCTATATCTTGAACCTGCCTCTATCAAGCAACTCGATAGTGAGCTGGAAGTTTTGCTACCTGGTGCACAAAATCCTCAGGGACGGACACAGAAATGTAGGTTCAGTTTCTGCATGTTTTGCCTCTCCCTCCCTCAGGTTGGTGAAGTCTAATCTCACGTGTCCCTGTCTAATCCACAGGCTGTGACAGATTCTTACAGATACTGCCGTAACGTCAAAGATATGGGCACCCTTTGGGTGAGTACCTGCTGTATTGAAGCTACAGCTTATATTCAAACTAGAGAATACAAACTGTGTTTTGGTTTGAAGGTTGTTTTAAGGATTTTTATGGTTTTATTGAGAACACGCTATATATCGTCACCCTCTTAAAATAATGGCCTAGGTCTTTTGGGTTGGTGCATTAATAAAGGCATCCAATTTAAATGTATTTGATTATAATCATCAAATACATATTTTTTTTGTTTCCAGGGAAACTTGCATGATCGATATGGACACATTGTCGCCTTGTCTGCCAAATACCTCTGCCACAAAATGGAATTTCATAAGAAGGTAATATTCCACATAATTTTAGTTTTAGGTTGAAGACAAAAGGTTTGGAAGATGCATTTCTCCGTCACACCTGTATCCTGTAAGACTTTAATAACTTTTGTACAATACAGGCTTTCCTTTTGCTTAATAAGGTAGCTTGTTCCTCTTGTAAGCAAATGTAGATGCCAACTTTCAAGAAAAGGGTTTGATTAATCAGTTACGTTACTTTAGTAGATCATAATGTGGTGACCTTTTCTCACAGCACAAGGTGATCCCAGGTAACCTGGAGGCCAGTGATGAGACTTTGGAGAAGGAAGCAGGAAGTGACATGACCAAAGTGTAAGTCAGCCACTCTTTCAAACCAGTGATGTGCTGCGGGTCAGCTTCAATATTTCTTATTAAACATTTTGTATTGCAGGTTGGATATGACACAGGAGCTATTGGAATACCTGGATGCTGGTCTCAAGATGGCTGACACAGGTTAGTCCATCGGGAGGGTGACTAAAAATTATTAGTAACCCTATACACTAAAATACTAGTAACTGATTTAGAATAGGTTGCTAATTAAACCAGTAATATTTTCATCAATACTTTCTGACTTTACTGCAGCCTCGGGTGTTTTCTGAGCCACACATACTGCAGACTATAAACTTAAACTAATAGGCTGAATCATTGTATTAAATTAAATTCCCCTAATTAAATTCCCTAATTTGGCTTTAATGCCAAATAGTGTTTCGTCAGGTGGAGGCCAACCAGGCCAAGTCTACTACTCCAGCTGGGCAGTGCAGACTGATGCCGCTCATACCTCTCATACAGGACTGCAGCTTTCTCTATCACTTCTGTGTGCGACTGTTGTTCAAGCTTCACAGCCGTGAGTGAAAAACGTGTTTGTTTTTTAAATTGTTTTACTGTTATTTTATTACTATTTTAGAACCAGTTTTAAAGCCATCTTATCCTCTGCTTCACAGGCCTTTCTCCGGATATTCTCCTTGGACACAGAGAACGGTTCCGTGATCTGTTTATGAGGTAAAGTATTTATTAGACAAACTCACTCCTCTGTTATATAACAGGCACAATACAGTTGTTCGAGCTGTAGCTAAAACATAATTACAATGAGAAATGTAGAGGAATAAACATGAAAATAGAAATGTGAAAGAGCATGAACAGTAACCCTAAAAACACTGTTTTCTTCTGTAGCCTCACGCAGTTCTTCGACAAAGCCAGAGAAATGGAGTTCTTTAAAACGTTCATCCAGATCCCAGATCTCCCAGATGTAAGTGCCAAGAAAAGTTTACACAGAACTTTTTTTTTTTCACATGTACATGCATTTCTCTTTTCTTTTTCTTTTCTTTTCATTTTGTATGTTTGTTGTATCACAACCCCTCAGGCTCCCCCAAACTTCCTCCGAGCCGCTGCCTTGGCTGAGTACAAGAAGCCGGTGGTGGTGATGCCGAACGAGGAGAATCATGAGGAAGAGGATGTGGAGCCACAGCCAGAGTTTAGAGAAGCACCCCAAATACCACAGGTACACTTACATGCCTGTCAGAGGACAAGGTACTTTGATGTTTCCCACAACTTTGGGTGCTATCGGTGCTGATAGGTAACTTTTTTATCATGCCAGTACTATCTGCTCAGCCAAATGGGAGCACCGGATTCTTCAGTGGAGCAAAGAGGACTGGAGAATGAAAGTCTGAAGAGAGAGCTAGAGGTGCTGAAACCAGAAATACAGCTGATCAAGAGTGAGGTAAATGGGACGGGGTTGGAGTGGCTGGTCACATAAAAATCTAAATAATGGCTAAGATTTGGTCACATTTTAACTGTAGCTTCCTCTGCTTTGTGATCGGTGATATCAGTAATTCTGTGCATTCATTAGTACTTTCATGTTGAAAGTCATATTGAAACGTTCCCAAGTCTAGGTTCAAGGTAAGTGTCTTCTTCACAAAGTTTGATGGTAAAGTGTGTGTGTGTGTGTGTATCTGTCTTGCTCACAAATGAATCAAAACGGGAAGCCTAAAGGTCCTTGTCAATAATAATTTGAGCTTCCTCTTCCTTCCTCAGGCTCAGAGGTGTGTAACAGAGTTAAAGGCTCAAGTGAACCACCTGGAGGCCGAGGTTGAGGAGCAGCGCACCCACAAACAGATAGCGATGGTTGAAAATGAACAGCTACGAATGGAAGTGGAGGCTTTACGAAGTGTTAATGTCGCCAGCATCGGAGCTCAGATTGGATTCAAGGAGGCAGACAGTGAGTGTACAGATGTGTGCAGCTGAGCAAGCCATACAAAAAGAGCTACAGGTCAGTGAAAGGGTGTGTCGTCTTCATCTGTACGCAGGCAGAGCTCAGGCGGCAGAGCTGCGTTTCACTCAACTTAAAGAGAGGCATGCAGAGCTGGTTACCAGCCACGCTGACCTAATGAGGAAGGTAAATTGCAGCTTTTTTTTTGATTATTTTCACACATTTCTTTCAGGCTTCTTGCCAGAAGTTATATTAGAAGTTTGACGCCACTTTAACATCTCAATATAATGAGCTTTAAATATGCTGATAGGTGAATTCTGTTAAGTTCTTACAGACCGCTGCTAGCTGCTGTTCTGTTTTTTGTTCTCCCCATCCCGTCTTAATACCAAGCTGAGGTACCTGTAACTTTTTAGTTACTGTGAAATGTATTTT
This sequence comes from Cichlasoma orientale, assembly GCA_034780415.1. Lineage (NCBI taxonomy): Eukaryota > Metazoa > Chordata > Actinopteri > Cichliformes > Cichlidae > Cichlasoma > Cichlasoma orientale. Next base: position 219,139 of record JAVDPK010002989.1, read on the forward strand.
AATCGTGCAGAATGCAGAAACGGTGAAGATGCTGTCAAGTACAAAACAAGAGCACGATGATGTGCAGAGAGCCAAAAGTCAGCTAGAAAGTCAGATTGAAAATCTACGACTGGAGAAAGCCAGTGCGGTGAGACCTGCATCGAGCATTGTTTTGTGTTGATGAACAAAAACTGTTGTCATTATTGACGAGGTGTTTCATGTCCCGATCAGATGAATCAGCAGCTGCAGGAGGTTGACCGCCTGAACAAAGAGCTGCTGGAGCAAAGAGCAGAGCTTGCTGCCTTGCGCAGTAGTCTGGACAGTAAAGAGAAGGTAAGACTGAATGTAAGAGGTCCACATATTTCATGGCAGAGCACATCTTTTTTTACTTTTGGCAAAACCCTTTTTCTTTCAGCTGCTCCTTTTGAGGGGTGGCCACAGCAGATTATCTGCCTCCATCTCAGCCTGTCCCTAGCATCCTTCTCTGACACATCGGCCCTCTGCATGTCCTCCCTACATCCATGAGAAGCTCTTCTCAGTGGTCCCTCCTCTTTTCCTCCTGCCTGGCAGCTCCATATTCAATTACAGACCTTTATCCTGTTCATTCTCTTCTTCCTTTTTCTTTGTTTCCCCCACTGCAGTGGGAAAAATCCTTTTGGGGGGCATACTTGTTGTGATTTACTTGCAATCAATAATTGTGTATGAAACTGACCTCAGCTCTGACACAGGCAGTGGAAATGATTAAACCAGTAGTGTTGTCAGATTGTCAACATATACCAAATATTGTGCTTTGTCTTGTATGATTACTGCAGTGTGACTTTCAAGTGCTCTTGGGGGCCCCCTACAGGCTAAGCAGCTGCTTAGTCTGCGTAGGGCCCTGCTCAGAGCTGATCCTGATGTAATCCCACCCCCCACCCTGAACCCATTTGTAATTCCTACCGCACACCTCTCCTCTGTCTTGCTGTCCTCATGCATGTCCTGCACCACCCTCACATACTTCTCTGCCACTCGTGACTCCTTCATGCGGTACCACAGTTCCTCTCTTGGCACCTTATCATCATATACTTCTTTAGAGAAGGCTTTGAGCAAAAACCTCTAGACTAAAATCGAAGTTCTTTAGATTTTTGCTTACTCTAACCCCATCACATCATTCAAACAGGAAAGAGAGGCAAGGTCACAGAGTAGGGTTAAGAGAATGTGACAAACTATTAGAATTGCTTTTCTACACTAATATATATTACATATTTCAATTTAAAATTATAGCTTAGATTTTAACTGTTATGATATCACCTAAAGCAAATGTAAATTAATAAATGGGCTTATTAATAACATTTAAAAAAGAAACAGGAAAAAAATGATCAGTCAGTTGATACAGTATCTCTGCTGTTTTTAATGGTACCAGTCCAGCTTAAAATGTGCTTCAAACATCTTGGTGCCAGATAATGAAGGCCCAACAGCACACTGGGTCTTGTTTGTCATAACTATGACATGTCATGGTGTATTTGTGTTTCTTAGGAGGGCTCTCAGGTGAGCAGCAGCCTGGCGGCTTTACAGGCGGAGCGGGAAGTGCTGCTACGCTCTGCAAGAGAGAAGGATGCAGAGCTGTCCTCCCTGAGACAACAGGCACAACTACAGCAGAGCTCCGTGGACTTGGAGAGAGACAGGAACAACCGAGAGCTGGAGGATCTGAGAGCTAAGCTACAGCAGCAGGTGTGAAACACATTAGTATAAGGTCCAGAGTGCAAATACAACACGGTGGTGGTTTGGGGTAAGATCAGGAAATCATTTAGGAAATGTTGTCTTTATTAGGGGCTAAAGATATTTATAGATTAATCTATTAGCCCTGCGATAGACTGGCAACCTGTCCAGGTTGTACCCCGCCTCTCACCCTGTGACAGCTGGAATAGGTGCCCAACCACAACGCTGGATAAGAGGATGGATGAATGTTGTCTTCACATTTTTGTTTTTTGACATCTGTAACACTTTGAGAAATTTAACACATAAGCAAACTGCAGCTCAGCTTTATCCTAAGACATTTTCTCATTGTTAGGGTACATTTTAAAATCGTACTTAAAGCTTTAAATATCCAGGTATCACACCACATTAGTGAACTGTCCAAATGACCTTTGCTCTGGTTGAGTACTCCATTAACTTGTCATGGCAGTCCTGTAACACTGAAATGATTTATGGATACCCTTTTAAAGGCAACAATCAAAATAGATGCAGTAGAACCAGATTTTTATGCCACATATTGTCTCCCTCTGGTTGGGTTTGCCATGCTAGAGAGTCTTTGTACAAATCATCATCATGATGGAGCATTTGATGTATTGATATTTTTGATTATCTTTGGACCACTCAGGCCAAAGTTTTGTTTACTTTAACTCATTTTACCTCGTTTTTCAGTGCTGCACTGGAAGCATCGATCATTGCCCAAAAAGTACCCTTAAAGTTTGCAATATAATTGTCTGCTTTTGTGTGTTTTCCATAGCTTGCCATCAATGCAGAGCAGAGGTTGGAGATTGACAGGCTCAAGCGAGAGTTGGAATCCACACGAGCAGAACTGACACGGGCAAACAACATCCTGCAAAGCAAAGAAATGGTCAGAACCTTTGGACCAGAACTTGTGTATGCTGGAAACTTCTCTTGCAGCATCCACAAATCTTTTTTTTTTTTTTTTTAATTTAAGATTTTAAGATGAGACTTAATTGTGGTGAAACACTATAATCTGTTCCTCAGAGTGGCACCCAGCTGAACAACACGCTGGCAGGGCTGCAGGTGGAAAAGGATGGGTTGCTCCGTTTGATGCGGGAGCAGGAAGCTGAGCTAAACACCCTCAGACAACAAGCTCAGTTTCAACAGACCTCCCTAGAACAAGAGAGGCAGAGGAGCAGCATGGAGTTGGGAGGCTTACATGCTCAGTTACAGCAACAGGTGCTGCTCTGTTTGGCGCTGTATTTTAAGACTCTATAATGACTATTTACTGATGTGTGCGTGTCTGTGTGACAAATCAGGCCTCTCGTGAAAGTCATCTGGCCCAGAAGCTGCAGGAGGAGCAGTTCTGTCTACTACAGTGTGCAGTAGTGGAGGCTGAAGGCATCATACTGGATGCTGTGGCCAAACTGGATGACCCCATACACGTGCGCTGCATCAGCTCTCCTGGTAAAAACACTATTTTCCCTCCATCTCGGTTACTGTTAAACAAATTGACTTCAAACTTGGAGGATAGGTGCGTGTTGAAGAGTACAACTGCAGAGCACAAGAACCACGATCCTGCCACCTCTCATACTGTTACGTGGCGTGAGCCATGTTCTGAAAAAGGAGTCAAGTGCGGTACCCAAAACGAACAGTCAAGTAACTTTTCAAGACAGTTTTATTTACAAACACTGGCGCATCACAGAAATGCAAAAAGGGGCTGAACAGTAATCCTCTAAAAGGGCTTAGGCAGTCACAGAGCCAGTCATTCAGGTCCGCGCAACGTGCTTGCAAAAGGGGAGCCAGGGCGGTCTTGGCGTATCCAGGAATTCAGGTCCGGGAGGAGAATAACAAGTCGGCGTATAGATGTAATTCCACAGTTCTGGGGTGAGGGAGGGCAGGCAGGTGGTGACTGAAGCAAGCGTGATAGTCTGATCCACAAGTGGGTCGCTAATTCCCAGGTGAAGAGTGGAGGACCCCACTGGTCCTCAAATACTGGATCCTCGACGAGCCGATAGACTTCAAGTGTGACAGCCGGCTGCAAGGGACAAAACTCCACACAAGGGGAGGAAAACCAACCCAGTCCTAACCACCACACAACACTTTACACACCCGCACACACCACGGCACATACTGGTTTAATCATCATTGGTTATTAGTCATCTCTATTTCCTATATCAGATATCTTTAAGTTTATTTAATTTAATATTTATAATGTATAAAATATAGAGGTCAACAGTACTGCATAAACTAAGTTTTTGGTTGTTGGTTTTCTTTGGTTTTTTTACTGTAAAATTTTTTTTGGCACTTTAGAAACTTTCCACGTCTTCAAATTCTGCTTTCCCTTTGCTTATGTCAGTTTCTCCAATGTAACATGAGTGGCCATCACTTTCACAATTAAAGGCACATTCTTCATTCTCCATGATAAAACTATCATCCCCAAGTCCAAGTTAGTTGACTGCTTTAAATTAACAGTAATGTTTGGGTGTGTGTGCGTGTGTGTGTATATATAGTCTGAACAACATTCTTCCAGTATTCAGTTTTAGGCAGTCCCATACGCAATGAAACAGAGTGCCTTTTTTTTCTAAATATTTCCAACGTGTCTGGGATGTCGGGGGACCAGCGATTCAGCTTTTGACTTTTTTTGTTTACAGATTTTTCAAAAATTTCAAGACATACTGTATATTGATTAACGTCAGTTGCTACTCCTTCCTTATTTATTGATCAATTCTTCTGAAACTTAGTATGAGTATTCATTGGGCAAAGATCTACAGAATGTTGCAGACAGATTTTTAATTTTTTTTTTTTGTAAAGATAAGAATGTATCACCTCAATAAAGGTTGACCTACAGCCAAATTAGTTCCATTCCAATATAGCTCATATTGTACAAGTAAAACATTTGACAGCGGCGCTCTATAAGCCAACAGGTCTCTTGTTTGACCAGTTCTTATTCTGTTTGACAGATTACTTGGTGAACCGAGCTGAAATCACACTGAATTCTATTGACAAAATGCAGCAGAGCCACTTGGTCTATCTGGGAAACAGTAATGGTACGTTGGGAGCTGTGGATTTGTTCAGGATTCAGTCACAGCTGTGCACCTCAGCTAATCCTCTCCTGTTCTTTCTAGATGCCAGCGGTTTGCTAAGAGCAGTCACACAGTTTTCCCACCTTGCCGCTGACACGATTGTCAATGGAGCAGCGACATCACACTCAGCCCCCACCGACCAGGCCGACTGTAAGACGCACACATGGTTGCTGTAACTGTCATGACACTTGCTAAATATTTTATGCACACAAAGTTAAGAGTGCTGACTATTGGTCTCATGCAGACTTGACTGACAGCTGTCGGGACTGTGCCAATCAGTGCCTTCAGTTCTTGAAGGATATGAAGTTTCAGGCCAGTTTACAGCGAGCAGACCCGTCTGCAGTACGCTACACTGTTCAACGCATCCTCGCTCTAGGACAGGTGGGAATTTATATTTAACCAATTAACAAGACGGTAGTCTAGAGCCAAGCTTGTGGCTCTGTGTGGCATAAGAAACTCAGAAATGGTAGACGGTGTCATTACCCAATGGTTTGATTGGTTTGAAGCATAGCCACGTGTTCCATGTAGAGTTGATGAGGTTTTTGTGAGACTGTAAAAAACTACCAGTACCGTGATGATTCTGTCATGGAGATCACGGCAAGAGAAGTGGAAACCTTTTTGCAGGTTTCCAAAGATACTGAACCTGACCTCTCAGTACTCACCACTGCTGTCATGTGGGCTGTAACTGTGGGATTCTTGTGTAGGATCTGCGTCCAAAAGGGCATGATGTGATGAAAGAAGAGCTAGGAAACATGGTGGACAAAGAGATGCTCGCCACATCTACTGCCATTGAAGAGGCTGTCCTGCGAATGGATGTAAGGACAAACATCAGATCATAAAATCTTATTAGGGTTGGTTTAAAAAGTACAAACAAGCCAGAGTATTTTTTGTTTGATACACCAGAAATCACCAAGGGTGCAGCTTAAGCATTCTCCAGCACTAAAATGACACTGTGGTCTGGCTAAGCTAATATTCTCTGAATTATCGTAAATCATTTATTGCATATGCACATCTGTTTTATTTGTTTCACAGGAGATACTGAGTCAGGCAAAGAAGGACACTACTGGTGTGAAGCTGGAGGTTAATCAGAAGTAAGAAAAACTCTGTAAATCATAAATTTGTTTTTCTGTGGGGATTATTTTCCTCCCGTCTTACCTGCAATCTGTGTTTCATCACAGTATCCTGGGATCCTGCTCAGACCTGATGAAGGTAAGGAAGCGGTCTGTCCTCACATCATTTTGTGAAGTTTAGTTAACTCTTGTTCACTGAGTATTTACCGTGTTCTCTTCTCTCCAGGCTGTTCATATGCTGGTGACCGCTGCTACTGACCTACAGAAAGACATTGTGGAAGGAGGAAGGGTGAGTTAGTGTCACACAGTCACCTAAAGATCAAATTACAGGAAAAGCTCAGATATTCTCAGTCTTTTATCAAACATGACACTCAAAGAATGGAAAAAATGTTGGAAAATTGTCAGGGAACTTCTTCCTGTTCACATTAACATGTAGAAGTAGCCTTTTTGGGCTAAAAGCTTAAAGAGCATACCCCCGGCTGAGGACCGACGTGTCCAAGACTGTTTGTATGGGTGAAGGAGGTCGGACAAGTACTGAGGGGTCAGGGCACTGAGGGATTTATAAGTGGGGTGATATGTTGCCAGGCTTAGTGCATGTTAGAAGCCTGGCAACTGAGTTCTGGACATACTGGAGCCCGTCCAGGGCTTTGCTGGAGATACAGAGCAAGACCCCATTACAGTAGTCCAGCCAGGTGGTGACAAAGGCATGGATGAGGGTCTCTGCTACAGAGTCAGCGAGTAAAGGCCAAAGTCTAGAGATGTTCATTAGGTGGAAAAAAGCAGTTTTGGTGACAGATTTAATGAGTCTGGAGTGAAAGTGTGGAGTCTAGGACAACACCCAGGATGCACCTGTACATTTATGGTGTTTTGGATGAGCATTTCACAGATTGATATCAAGGTATTTATATTAAGGATGAAATAAATCAGTACTTGTTCACATGGAAAAAGCAGTTGAATCGGGGCTGTTAAACTTCATAAGAGAAGCTGATGAAGTATTATATTGTTTAAAAAATTCAATTCATTTATAACTTGTATTTATTATTCTTTGGCAAATTAAACTCATGGAGATGGCAAAGGCTATAATCATAACTGTGCTAAAGCATGCAAAAATAATCATTATGCAATTTTGATTTATGTTCTATTGAAATGTTCTTTAGACACCATGGTTATCATCAATACAGTGCAACACCCCTTGAACAAATCCAAAAGTCTTTCCTTTAAATTTGAATAAATTTAATGTTGAACATTTTTGCTAAATTTGACAGAGTGAAAAACAGAATCTGCGATTAGTGTTTCATGCACTGATCCATGTGTACTTATTCCCCTGGCAGGGCGCAGCATCTGTCACTGAGTTTTACGCCAAAAACTCTCGCTGGACCGAAGGACTCATCTCTGCGTCCAAAGCTGTGGGCTGGGGGGCCACACAGCTGCTGTAAGTTCAAAAATTCAGCAAAATGCACTTAATGTTCATTATTATTCAGAAAATTCTTGGTGAGAATATCAAACTGTGTAACGACAGTGCACTTGGATGTTTAGGGACTCAGCTGACCGGGTTGTGGGTGAAAACGGTACATATGAGGAGCTCATCGCCTGTTCACATGAGATCGCTGCAAGCACCGCTCAGCTAGTTGCTGCTTCCAAGGTGCAAACTCCTGTCAGACATTCTCCTGCTGGTTTAAGTGTCAACACACAAAGTAATAGTGCGCTCAACCACAAATCTCTGAAGATGTGTAGGCTATCGAGTCTTACAGAATGTGGAGAAGAAAGTAAATACCAGTATTCTGATTCTATCCTTTGCCTTTATGTGACTGAAGGTGGTGTTACTTTCCAAATTTGGATTTTATATAAAACCAAATGCTGTTTATGCTACATTTTATATTTTCCTTTTAAACCTCTGAGTTTGTGCACGTCAGTGACTGCGCTTCAAATACATAGAAATATCTATTACACTAAAAATCAGAACAAACAACACGTGCACACAGCTAACTCTTTGGAAGTAATTAAACTTACAGCCAGCTGCGCTCATTTCAGGTGAAAGCAGACCGCAACAACAAGAAGCTGCACACGCTGCAGCAGGCCTCAAGGCATGTAAATGACATGGCTGCTGTGGTCGTCACCTCCACCAAACACGGGCAGCAGCAGATCTCTGACGACGGTGAGATGAGATCATAGTGCAAGCAGATAGTTGACGTTTCACATTTTTAGTACCACTGGATGATGATCATAACATAGTTTTGTCTAAAAATGGAAAAATGCAAGTAAGCAAAGAAATTGTATAAGTTAATTCTATTTCTGTTTTTTTTTTTAATGTGTATATATAAATACTGATTAGTGCAGCTTTGACACTCCAAGTGAAATTGTTTACAGGTTTGATGGACTTCTCTGGAATGTCTCTGATCAAGCTGAAAAAAGAAGAAATGGAGACTCAGGTGAGACCAGCCTGTCTCAGAATGGATTGTTTGTCTTTATATGCAAGTTGTCACATATCAGCAAGTCTGTGTACTCCAGTGGGTATATGACAACATGTTGAGCCACCTGTAACCAAACTGGAAATCAAAATGGTCAACAGTTAACCAAAGGAATGATAAATGGTGGGAAAAGAATTCCCAGATTTGATAAATCGTAAACTTCTGCCATGCAAAATAACACAAATGGAATTGACGGTTTCATAATCTAATGTATATGTTTAGTCTATTAAACATTATTAATTGGTTTATTGTTTTACAACATTTTATCTGGCACTGGACTACTACTAAGTGGCTGATGTGAAACAATTTTGTTTGTATGTGAAGCATAAAAATGACGACAGAATCTGAACCTGAAAAATGACCTGCAGGTTAAAATCATTTTCTGAATGGGCCTTTGGGGTTCATCAGACATCTGAAAGGCATTGCCAGATGTTCTGTTCTGAATCTTTCAGGTGAAGGTGCTGCAGCTGGAGAGCCAGCTGGAACAGGAGCGAGTGCGTCTGGGGGAACTGAGGAAGCGGCATTATGAGTTCGGAATATCTGGGACCACCACGGATGGAGGGGATGAAACTGATAGCTTCCCACCACCGCCACCACCTACTCTGCTAGACTCCACCTCAGTACCTCAGTCCTTTACACAAACAAAGCCTTATTTAAATACCCAGAGTTTTTCACAGTCAAATCCGTTTGCTCCGACTCAAACACAGTCGTCCTCGCTGCCTCAGTCTTACACACCAGCACATGTGTACACGCCTCCCCAAACCTATACGCCTTCCCAACTTTACACACCTTCCCAGCCCTACATCCCGACTCAGCCTTTCACACCATCTCAGCCTTACACCTCAAACCAGAGTTATTTAAATCCTCAGTCTTATTCAGTGTCACAACCCTCATCAGTGACGTCCAGTCCTGCTCAGCCTAAACCCGCCGCTCAGCCTCAGGCCGCCTCGCAAAACAACAAAGAGCAACACACCAAACTAAGCTTAAGAAAACCAAATATCTTTTCCAAATCTGGGAACTTGCTGAAGAATGCGGTGAGTGCTTCTCCTGCTAAAGTCTTGTATTCGTCTCATGCTGCGGGTCATCGGGGTAGATGGTGTTTACATGAGTGTGTTTTCTTTTTGCTGGCAGTTCAAACGAGGTGAAACCGGAACAGGAGAGTCGTGAAGCTGACTGAAGAAGAGGAATCCGACTTAAAGATTTTACCTGATCTCCCACCGGAGGGGAAAAAAGTCCTTTTCTATTGTGGAAACACTGATTTTTAACCTAATGTATTACTTGTTAAGGCTCCTTAAGAGGAATTTCAAAGCAACATTTGTTTGTGCATTAAATTAGCAAATTAAATGGCAATAATTTTATAATCACACTAATGGCTATATTATCTAAGTGATTTATTAAAGATGAGAAAATTATGTGAAATGTAGTTGTATTCAGTTTTCTTGAGGTTCTGGCTACTCTGTGAAATATTTATCCCACTGCTCACATTATTCTAACCACAACAGCACTAGATGAGCGTCGGACTACACCAGTCTTCAAGCATGTTTGGTGGCAGAACAGTTCCCACTGTGAAGGCTCCATTATCTGTGGGAAAAGGTCCACTTTTCACCGTAGCTGCAAATTAATACAAATTGTTCTGAGATTAAAAATTTCAATCATAAAGTGAAATGAAGGATTATTTTTTTGGAAGTGGTGTTCCACTCATCCATTAGGGTTCCAGGCATCAGTAGATTAAATGCCAGGGCACACTGAAGCTATTCTGGCAGCAAGTGGTGACCAAACACCTTAGCACGACATTTGCCTCATTAAGCCACACTTGTCCAGCTATAGACTCATTAACATACCCAATAACACTCTGGTAGGCTTTTAATGTACTTCATTTTAGTGAGCCAGCACTCTTGTGAAAGATATAGTTTAAGTGCTTGCTATCACTTAACTTCACTCTCCAGTTTGAGTCTGTGCATGTATGTGTGTGTGTTTATGTAGATTGTGAATATTTGATATTTTCATGACAATAATTACAAAACCTGGATATTAACAGGCCCTCATGACAAGGTTTGACAGGACTATGCAGTCCTGTGAAAAACTAAGTAGACCCTTCCTGCTTTCAGAGGGTAAGGGCAGCCACCACCTGCCGATTAGATGGACTTCATTAATGGAGGAATAAAGGAACACTTTGAAATGGGGGGAAAAAATCATGCAGAATATCTATACTGATGGTGTAAGGAGTATTAGGGCCACATTAAGAAAAAAATTGTGAATTTTGAGAAAAAAAGTCAATGTGGAGATTAAAGTTGTTGTTTCAAGTCAAACTGCCACATCTGCTGTACCCTCTCCAGAATGTCTTGTGTTACGAGTTAGTGAAAATATACTTTAGAATCGGTTTTAGTAACAAGGAAATTATTTCTCTTTTAGTACGTAAACACGATGTAGTGATGAGTATGAGGACGTTAAAGGGATGGTGCCGAAAGCTGCATCTGCTCAGAAGGAAAAAACACACAAACTGGTAATGGACAGATGCAAGGATATCGATGGCTGCACCTTCACGCAGTACTGAGGGGACATGTTGAAATACAAGACACAATGAGACAGCTGATCGAGTTGTTTCACTAACTCATATATGCAAGGTATTTTGTAGAGGGTATAGCAACCATGGCAGTTTGACTTGAAATGACAACTTTAATCTCAAAATAGTATTTCAACTTTATTCTCAAAATGCACAAAATATTTTTCTTAATGTGGCCCTAATACCCCTTCATAGATATGGACTGGGTAATATGTTAGGAATGATTTGATGGAAATGGGCCATGCAGCATGCTAGTCCATTTTGCTGAAATGTAATTGCAGCAACTCAAAACGGTACTCCGTGCCAACCTGGCTGCGTTGGATGGACCAAACATAATGTCCCAGAGGTTGTAATGCATTTAGGTGGTACAAGCGTGGGGGCCAGCCAGTGATATTCCTTCATCCTCCATTATCTGCCTGCACACACTCATCACATCAGGCCAGATATTGTCCTGCAACAAGAGGAACCCGGGACCAACTGCACCAGTATAGGGTCTGACAATGGTCCAAGGATTCCATCCTGATACCTGGTGGCAGTCAGGCTGTTGTTGCCTAGCCTGTAGAGGTCTGTGCATCCCTCCATGGATTTGCCTCCCCAGACCATCACTGACCCACCACCAAACCAGTCATGCTGAACAATGTTACAGGCAGCATAACGTTCTCCACGGCTTCTCCAGACCCTTTCATGTCTGTCACATGTGCTCAGGGTGAACCTGCTCTCATCTGTGAAAAGCACAGGGCACCAGTGGTGGACCCACCAATTCTGGTATTCTATACCAAATGCCAGTCGAGCTCCACGGTGTTGGGCTGTGAGCACAGGACCCATAAAGGATGTCGGGCCCTCGGGCCACCCTCATGAAGTCTGTTTCTGATTGTTTGGTCAGAGACATTCACACCAGTGGATACTGGAGGTCATTTTGCAGGGAGTGCTCATCCTGTTCCTCCTTGCACAAAGGAGCAGATACCAGTCCTGCACTCTAGCCCTGTCCAGCTCTCCTAGAGTAACTGCCTGTCTCCTCCATGCTCTCCATGTGCTGGGAAATAAAGCAAACCTTCTGGCAATGGCACATATTGATGTGCCATCCTGGAGGAGTAGGCCTACCTGTGCAACCTGTGTAGGGTCCAGGTATGGCTTCATGCTACCAGCACTGACACTGACCCTAGCCAAATGCAAAACTAGTGAAAAACAGTCAAAAAAAAAGATGAGGAGGGAAATTTCCTATTTTTGGGGTTGTCTCATTGTTGCCCCTCTAGTGCACCTGTTGTTAACTTCATTAACACCAAAGCAGCTGAGACTGATTAATGACCCCCCCCCCAGCTACTTAACTGACCAGATCAATATCCCAGAAGTTTAACTGAAATGATGTTATACTCTGATTAAAAAGTGTTCCTTTAATTTTTTCAAGCAGTATAGCTGGCTGCTCTGCAGCGTTCAGGTGTATGGAGGCACTGTAGGGGTGGGGTGAGATGTGGGTTGGACTGCGGTACAATTCCTGGCTATTGAGGGTGACTATTGGGACACTGGGACATGGAATATCACCTCTTTAGTGAGGAAGTAACCTGAGTTGGTGTGTAAGGTTGAGAGATACAACACATGGCTTGGGCTCTGGTATCAGTCTCCTGTAAAGGGGCTGGACTCCAGGTGGTGGGCAGGGGTTTGTATACTTATATATGACTACATTGTGTAACCTAATAAAAGTTTGACATAAAAAGATCTTACAGTAGCAGGTATGAAAACACATTGTCATATGATATATTGCCTACATATGCCTATTGCATACAGAACAATTATGTATGTAGGCAATAGATGGACAGAGGAGGAGGAGGCTCCAGAAAGAGAGTGAATGATTAAAGGGCTTGATGGAAAAAGAGAAAAAAGACAAATATAAAAAGAGGCACTATCACTTAGCATGGGAGCAGAAATCAGCACAATCACCACAAACCTCAGTGGATGAACATTTGGACCATGAAGCAGTTAACAGAATCTCTTGAGGACATCAGAAATAACTACCACAACACAGAGAAAGAACACATTCCTGTCTGATGAGTTTTGCATTTGGGTCTGCAACCTGCGTACCTCCTTTATTTTTCCTTTTTGATAGCCTGATTTTGCTTTCTTGGTCCATGGTGCACATTAGCAGTCAGCTTGATTAGAATAAATCAGCTGAGTCTGAGTGCAGGGTGGACTAAATTATCTTGTCATTCGTAAAGGTTGAAAGTGGCATCAGGAAAACGCTGCTTGCTTGTTTTTTCTTTCTAAAGTTCACTAATCCAACAGATTTATTCAGACAGTTTAATTATGATACTAATTGCTTAGAAATCAAAACATGCAAAGAAAGAAAAAATTAACTTTTCTTTCCAGGCTTCCAAGGACACCTCCCATCATTGGTAGTCTCTGATTTCCCCCTATCATCATCATCATTATTATTATTATTATTATTATTATTATTATTATTATTATTATTATTATTATTATTATTATTATTATTATTATTATTAATTTATTTTTACAAAGCCTAGATATTAACAGACATTTAAACTTTACACATTTCACAGAAAAAGGTTATTACACTTTAACTAGACTAAAACTATGTGTGATTAAAATATTACATTATGGAAAATTTGTGTGTTCAACTCATCTAACCTCTGTGTACTATTGGTATGTAATTGTAACTTGATGTACAAAGACTGAGTGTGTGGAGATGGAAAAACAGCTAACTGTAAGCTGTGTTCAAGGTCTGGACGCACTTTATCTGTCTTCATTACCAGGCTGATGCCTACATGATGGTGAGAACTGAACTCCCTACAGCTGAACAGACACAGATTGTAGCCACACAATGGGTCCAAATGAGCTGTCAGTCATTTGCCAGTTTGTCGGTGCTGCTGTGAAGACTGTTCGTACTCTTTGCAAAGATTCCTTTAAATAAATCTCAGAAGATCAGTTTGGTTTCAATGCTCAACTTATTTTTGTGCAACAATTACAGTTAGATGAAACTAAAAAAACTAACTAGAGTTTGGGGTGCTTATTGAGGCTTGAGGTGACAATTTTCTGTGAATTTCCTTCTTTGCCACAATTTGGAAATATTGCTCAGATTCCTGTGTACTCCTGTTCTTTTGTTTGCTAAATTTAAAATGCTCTGTAGAAAAAGTTAAAACATCTGTCACCAAAGAAAAAGAAGCTAATTATAACCTAATGTTATAATGCATGTATGACATCAGTACATATGATTGTAGCTCTGTTATTTCTAGTATCAGTGATTTATTTAATGTTCAAAGACTCTATATATAGACTTGAATAAAAACACACACGCTTAAAGCTCTTGCATCCTTTATAACAAACTTCTAATGTCAGAGAAATTACATATTATTTGGTGAAGCTGACTAGTGGTGGGTTTTTTAGGCCTCAGAACAAGTGCGTCTTCACGCTGTAATATATTCACACAGCGACCTCATCCGTCTCTTATTTCAGTCATGCGCAGTGCAAACTGCAACCTCACCACCATGGTGCAGCCGCTGTGATTCACACACCAGAGAGGCGAAGTTAGAAAAAACAACCGGAATCAGGCTTTAGTATCTTCAAAGTAAGAGCAAAACAACTCTCCCAAGGGGAATAGATGATAAACTGTGGTAAAATATTCATTACCAAGGTACAAAGCAAGTACAATGCAATCACGACTGATACTTGTAGGCTGTGATAAGACTATTGATTTCCACAGGAACAGCAGCGGATACAGTGGGTTATGGGCCTATTATACTCTCCGTACTTGCCTTTGTGAACAGTGTCGCACGCCAAAAATGAAGGTACATCACTTTTGGCACAAGCTGCACTTTGGCACCTTTTCGGCCTATTGATTCTAAATTGGCCGTATGTGTGAATGTGAGTGTGAATGTTGTCTGTCTCTCTGTGTAGGCCCTGCGACAGGCTGGCGACCTGCACAGAGTGTATACCCTGCCTCTCGCCCTATGACAGCTGGGATAGGCTTTGCCAGACTGGCGTTTTAACCCTTTAATTAGAATAGAATAGAATAGAATAGAATAGAATAGAATAGAATAGAATAGAATAGAATGCCTTTATTGTCATTATAC
>JAVDPK010002989.1:238958-257895 GCA_034780415.1 Cichlasoma orientale
TGCCAATAGTTTATTTTTGAGCAATTTCTCATGTACATCTACAGCTGAATGTTAAAAAAAAGTGCCCATGTGACTCAATAGTGCCTTTTTGTTTATACCTTTTGCGAAGTAAAAATATGTCATATATATATCATATATTGCCATTCAGCTAAAAAATATCGTGATATTATTTTTGGTCCATATCGCCCACCCCTACTTTGATGTAGGAATATAACCAACTGGCAACCAGCTTAGTTGAGTTCCCCCCTATTGCAAAGAGACACATCGCAGATGAGTCACACTTATAAGTTTAGACTGGCTCAGATTGATGGCAACATGATGGCAGTCTGTCCGTGTTTATAAATTAGATGGCAGTTATTTGCAAACCTTTGCCAATCTGTCTGAGAGTGATTACAGTCGGTCTAAGTCAGACCATTATTGTTTGGAGACAGGCTGCCTCTCTGTGTGACCTGTATAGTCTCAGGCAGCAAAAACAAAATCAGAATAACCATCAGGCAGCATCAGTTTTTCATAGACGCAAAGATGTTGCTGTCATATTTGTACTCTACTTTTACTGTGCTATAAAAAATGTGATCGATAATGATATATTTATAGTATAAGAGTATATACGTATGTGTCTGAGTCCAGGAGCTGGAGCTGGTGGAGGATGTGTGGAGGGGAGAAGCTCAGGATCTGCTCTCCCAGATTGCACAACTACAGGAAGAGAACAAAACCCTTCTCACCACCATGTCCATCAAAGACCCCATGAGTGAGGAGGACTTGCAGAGGCACGAGGGTGAGCTTGTGGGGCTCCATCAAAGCAAAGCCCATCTACCATAAAAAGAAAAGAAAATGTGATGTATTTTTTCATGATACACCAGTTGACAAGTGACTGAGAGTGTGAGTAACTTACAAGTCAGTTGCTTTATAGGTGCATTAAAACATTATTATTATGTGTCATTCACTAATATGTATGTAGAAATGTTCTTGCCCTGCATGCAAACCGTTGAGAGCATAAAAACTCATATTACCAAGATTGAAAATCAGAAGTAGGCTCATTGCCTTCATTTTCTTAGAGGACAGTATACTCATGCATTGGTCCTACACGGAGCTTTGCAGTTACCATCGGATTTCTGAAACTTGCACACCGGTAATTTTTTTTGTGTGTGCATGTCAGTGAGTCAGAATCATTCCAAACCACAGGCTCAGCATTGGGAGTCTGCATACTACCACTCTAAAGCTGCTGATACCTTGTAATATTTACAGTGCATGAAACAGCTTTGTGATCTGCATTGACTTCTGATGATTTTCCTGGAAATTCAGTTCAAGTTTGTGGACAGAAGCTTGGCCGCTTACCCTCGGTACATTTCTCATGTGTCTCTCTCTCTCTGCTGTGCACACAGTATCACACTTACACACAAACACAAACAAAGGGAGCCTTCTCTGTGTTGACGGCAAGCCAGTCTTATCCCTGCGTCAGAGGCCTGTCCGTGGTCTCACACAGAGGCCGCAGTCACCCTGACGCACAGACCAGCTTCAGTGTACAAGCACACCTGCCAGCCTCGCACGCAAATCAGAGCTCATTTCTGCCAGCCAACCCAGATTATAAAGAACGGAAGCTGTTCCTGATAAAAACCTACCTGTCCTGCTTATTTTCACGAATGACAAGCTCTTCCTCTGTCATCGGTTTTCAGGTAT
Source organism: Cichlasoma orientale (assembly GCA_034780415.1). Lineage (NCBI taxonomy): Eukaryota > Metazoa > Chordata > Actinopteri > Cichliformes > Cichlidae > Cichlasoma > Cichlasoma orientale. The sequence goes on from JAVDPK010002989.1 coordinate 240,636, forward strand.
GACAGAAAGAGAGAGGCAGGTGATGAAGAAGCTTAAAGAAGTGGTGGACAAGCAGAGAGATGAGATTCGAGCCAAGGACCGCGAGCTCACTCTGAAAAACGAGGACATAGAAGCAGTAAGGACACAAACTCGGTGTTCTCAACAAGAACAGGATGTGTTGTTTTCTTTGCTGCCACTGTTTACAAGTAGGGAAAAAAATTATTGAGACAAAAACGTATCAGGTGCGATCATAAACTTACAGGACATATCACACATGGTTTCGTTTTAGTCACAGTGGTCAGAAAGGGTCTTCCACGGAGCTATCTAAAAATAGCTACATATGTATGGAACAAATTTTTTCCTAAACATTAGTCAGGCTTTTGTTTATTAAGCGTATTTTTTGTCATATCAGAGATGATGTCATCTGAAGGGGGATTCAAACCAGCAACCTGCCCAAATTGCCCACTTGTAATTTTTAGCTACCCACCTTAACATAGCAGGCTAGGATTATCCCTGGAAATGTGCAAAGTATTTGTTTATTTTCATGTTTCACACTTTTTGGATCTCAAATAAGCAACTTCTTTGTCTCAGTTTTACAAATGTCTGACTCAGAAACATAATAAATTGCCAGCATGTCTGGTTTATGAAGTCTAACTTCATCAGGGTGTTTGATGTGTGCATGTGTGCCTGTGTGGGTTCATTATGTATAGATTAAGTTTCAGATCACAAAGAGGCCACACCTAAATGTGGCAGTGTAATGCGAAGCCAAAGTAAAGGCCATTCAAAGGCCGTCACTGCAGACCAGTTTGAATTGTGTAGCGAATTGGAGACATGGGCAGAGATCTGGAACGGCGCTACAAGTCAAAGTTCAACAGAACTTTTTACAGCAGACATTTTGACTTGGCACCATAGACAACAAGCTTCAAAAAAGGCCCCGGATCTTTTGATCAAATTATACATTAAATGCACGCATTGATGCAAAATGCTAATATGCTAGTTTTGTGTCCTCTCAGAGAGCGAGTCAGATGCTGCAGAACACATCTTTCAGCTTCTCGTTGTAGAACTTTAATTTCCATTCCACTAACTTCCATACATTCACATGTGTGCCCCTGCCCTTGATGGCTGGCACTTCCCTCCAGTGTGGCAACTGGAAACACTTCTGGTTAGCATCATGGACCACGCGCCTCATTGTCTCCCTGTTTCTGCAGCTCCAGCAGCAGCAGTCTCGTCTTATGAAAATCAACCATGACCTGCGCCATAAAATCTCCGTGGTGGAGGCTCAGGGCAAAGCTCTCATCGAACAGAAGGTTGAACTGGAGGCCAGTGCTCAGGCGCGGGGGCAGGAAGTTGCTGCTCTTCGGCAGGAAATCGCACGCTTAAGGGAGCGGCTTCAAGGAGAGCTGCCTGCTCAGAACCCAGACGAGCCTCCGCCTCAGCCTCCTTCACCTGCAGAGGTAACACAGCACAGGGAAAACTGTACAAGTAGTGTACATTTATTGCTATAATTTGTATTGAAAGAGTACAAATTAGACAGTTTAAAAATAGCGACTATCTTATTTAAAGCTTAAAATGTTAGCCACCCAAACCCCAGCCTAACAGAGCTAAGATCAAGCGGCCATCCTCCAGGGCTGAATATAATAGAGCCAAAAACTGCAGCTCCTCTAATGGCCAAAACACAGACAGTATAAAAGCTAAACTAAGCCAGCAGGAAGTTACCCACTGGTTTGTGAGGTCCTGTTTTGAAGCCTCAAGATGAACATTTTTACCGTCACCATCTTAGTGTTTTGAAACCACACCAGGTTTCAAAACAGCTTATGAATCCAAGAATATTGGAGCCAATTTATGCAGACACATCCAGCTCCATATTTTTATTTTTTGGACTCTATTAAAGGGCTTTGAATGATTCACAGTTAAATAATCCTCCTTGATCTTATACCGGGCCTTGGTAAAACCCCTCAGGTCGTTCTCTGTGTGAAATGAGATGTTTTCGCTCCTGTTTTCTGATTCGCTGCAAACAAAAAACAGAAGCTTTGTACAGCAAGAGGGTGGGGCTTCTGTGACATGACCATATTAGGACTGTCCGCTCTCAATAATATCATACAAGCCAAAAATAGAAAAAACTCTGTTCATGCAGTCTGAAGCCTGAGCTATTGGTTCACAGGGAATACTTGTACATACACTGTTATAGGTCCCCTTCAACACATATCCTCAGAGCAGCTCAATAGCATATCTTAGTAAAAGGCTTAGTATAAATCTCACAAACTATCTTTTACCCCACCAGTGTGGTAAAACTGCTGCAGTGCTGGTGGGGGCTGAGGGCAGGTCACACAGACCTGACTCCTCAGAGCTGACACCTGGTGGGTTTGATCGCGCACCGTGGCCTCTGTCTGGTTCCCTCGGCCCAGAGGCGCACGAGGATGAGGACGCTGATGACGAGGCAGTGTTGCTTTGGGTAATGCAAACGTGCTGGTTCGCACTAGAGTGATGTGATTGTCCTGACTCTAACTCCAAACCTGCACTCCTCCCTGAGGAAGAATAGCCTTGTGGGTGTAAACAAAGGAAGACAGTGGACTAACATTTCTGTGATCCGTGGACTGAGCTCTGCATGGGTGTCGGAAAACTAACAGAGTACGAGTAAGATTTTCTCTCCCCAGCCAAGTGAGTTTCTGGGTGGGTGCACTGATGACCCTTCTAAATATAGATTACTGCAAGAGCTCAGCCTCTAACTGCACGTGAAGCTGTCCTTTCATGCACCCTGAGCATGAAATATAGCAGAAAAGCTCAAATTCACTTGTTGCTTTCTTTTATTATCTCTCTGCTGGAATAGTGGCAAGGGAAAAAAAACAAGAGTGCTACAATAATATTTATTTATTGTAGCTACATTTAAAACTTTTATATTAACTATTTTATATTAACACATCAAAACTATATGCAGTAAAGCGATAGAAGGATCTGACACGGTAAAGAGACGCAAAGACGCTGATAAATCTCAGTTCTCAGCACAGTCACACACGACTGAATCTCGTGGAGGACGTGCATCCGTCATTGTCTTCCATGTTGTGCGTTTTCAATGGATCAGTCGGGTCTGTGTGGCTCTTTGATCAGTGGTAAACATGAATACACGCCAAAAGCCACGCCTGATGGTTGAGTCAGATCTGCAAGCTTCATCAGCAGCAGCATGTCCCATTAAAACTCCTGCAGCCTCCAAAACGACTTTATTCAGAGCAGCTATGTATTCAGTCGTGACAATAAATACTTATTATATTGTATCAAACAGCTATTGCAAACAAACCGTTAAGAGTAATGCACCGTGGAGAAACAAATGCATTTTTTTCATTTCTTTGTTCCTCTTAGTCCAGTCAGCCCATATGAAAGGGATGAGGTCACGGCCGATACAGCCACCAGCCTCCAGGGGGTTGTATTTTGTGGGGCTATCAAAGCTATCATATTAAATAAGTTGTTTGAAGTGCTGCAGGGACAAAAAGTCGAAAAAGAAACAACCAAGCGAGCTCAACGTGGCTGCAGTGGAAAACAAAGCCGGGAGCGGCTCAGCTAAACCCAGTAACAGAACCTTTTTGTCTTTTATTCGCCTGCAGACACGCACGTGCAGGTTTCTAACGCTTTCCCTTTTTTGTTTTTAATATTTTAAAACTATTCACTTTTATTCCTGTAAAAGATGGGATTCCAGCTGGACTGGAGATTGCATATAGATTGCATAAAGAATTTGAGAGTTTTGCACGAGTGCCTTCTGTCCACCGCATGTGTTTCAGGTGGTTTTCTTTGAGAGACAGTGAATTTCTCTGTTGTGCTGAGTGGGGGGGGGGGGGCTAACAGCATTTTAGCTCAAAGACCAGGGTGAAGCGTGAACTAAACAAATGTATTGGAACAAAAAGGCCCGTGTCTGACTTGTAGTTAAACATTTGCCACCAGGAGGCGATGTGCGATGAAGACATGCCTGCTGTGTTCCAATATTTCACTAAGGTATCCCCACTTCCTGCCCCTGTCTCTTCCTCTCTTTTCTCTGGTTTACATTACTCTGTGTAATGCATTTCTCTCTCGGCAGGAGGCATTGTGTGAGGAGGAGTCAGGGGGCGTGGACCCAAAGGACCCCAACAGGCCGCGCTTCACCCTGCAGGAGCTGAGGGACGTCCTCCACGAGCGGAACGAGCTCAAGGCCAAAGTGTTCCTGCTGCAGGAAGAGCTGGCCTACTACAAAAGGTACATGATTCCGTTTTTAAGTCTAATTCTTTATTGTCCACGTGTGAAAAAGCCCGATGTGTGCGATTATGATGGTCTCTGTGTTTGCAGCGATGAGGCAGATGAGGAGATCGTTACTCCGTCTTCTTCTCCCTCCCCCGAGCTGCGGACTCGCTCCCGCTCTTCTGCCCAGCCAGAATCAGGAATCAAACGCCTGTATGTGGCTCTCACACTCATGCAAGCGCTCTTCACTCACGTAATATCTGCGCACGAAAACACTTTGCTGTTAAAACCTCCTTTCCTGTGATTAATGGAAACTTTGCATGCTGTCAGTAGAGGATGGATTATTTGGTGTCTACACGCTCCAACATTTACATATTACATGCTTGTTCTTGTCTCTTCTGTAGCAATGCGTTGAGAGACGAGTTTGGAGATGTTTAGTTCTTTTGTTTCAGATTTATCCGCGAAAAAATACACACACAATCACACTCTGATGAACACATCGGGAGCAACTCAGGGTTCAGTATGCTTTGGCACGCAGACTGGAGCAGCCAGGGATCGAACCACCAACCTTCTGATTCACAGCCGCTGATACGGCTGATAGACATCTGAAACGTTACATTATAAGAGCGCTGTGTTTCTATTTAATCTGAACTATAAATGTAGCTGTTAAATGCACGAGGTGCGGTTAAAAGTATAAAAAGTCTTTCTGTATAAGCACAAAACAGATGAGGGCAGCAGATGCTAAAGTTGCCTCTGACTCCACAGGAAAACACTTTCACACTGCAGTTACGTTGCTCAAGTGTGCAGTTGTTTCCAATTAGTTGTCACAACATGAAGAGGACTCAAGGCAAAAAGCAGCTCCAAGTATGAAAGTAATATTTAATTTATTTGTCTTTTTTTCAGTATTGAGAATGAATTATGAAAATGTTCACTTGTTAATCTGCAGCTCTGTATAGCCCTCTCACACACTGCACATATCACTGATTGCAATCAGTCGAGTTGGACCATGATCGTTTGGCGGCAGGTTGGCAATCACTGCATTTTCTAGTCACAAAGACGTTGCTGTGCTCGTTTCACTCCAGTGTGACTGAGCAGTTTATTTTTTTGGAACCATTACAAAGAAGAAACACATCCAAAAAGAATAGACTAAGTGAATGTTTCAGTTTCTATTTATTTATTCATTCAGCAGGGACGATGCATGTTAACATTGCTGCATTTAAACAAGACGCACCCAATGCAATCTACATAGACACACATCAGTACAGATATACTGTAGAAACAAACAGTACCCTAAACAGAAATAGTAGGAGCAACATCAGCTACTACAGATAGATACAAACTTTTAAGAATAGCATTTATCTTGTTTTTATACTGACATTGTAGGTCTGAATGCAGATTTGGGCTCTAACAGTTACGCAGTATGAAGGGTGCAACAAAACCATGACATGCAAATACAGGTGGGCAGCCTTTAGAGGGAGACACGATCTTATGGGTTAAACCATTGCCTGTAAAACAGAAGGATGAAAAGTCATGTTGTTTTTCGCTGAAGTGTAAGTACAAGATTTGGGACATTAAGCAAATGCATCAGGAGGCAAAGTGTTGCTATACCAGTGTGGCTGCCACCTTAACAGCAGTTTGCATGCTGATACAGTTTATCTGTGAGCTCACTGTGTTTTGGTTTTTAACGTTCTCTTAGTTTTTTTTGGGATTTCTTTTGGGTTTTTTAAAAAATTCAGTATCACAAATTTTTTCGTCTCTGCTCTAAAATAAACTCAGTATGACTTCTTTTGAGCTTTAATGAGGTCTGGTTCAAACAGAGGTCAAAGGTTGATGTGGTCCCTGTCCCTCCATCCCCCCCCCCCACCCCCTGTGTATCTCTTCCTCTTCATGTCTTTACCTCTGTGTAACAGGATCTTCACAGCCATAATGCCGATGGTGGCGGCTGGTTTGATCCCAGATGACCCCACTTTACAGCCAATCAGACGCCTCATGTCACTTGTATGACTCTATATTTGGTTGACTTCACAGTCCATCACTGTCTCAGCTAACAGCCTCCACCCCCCATGCATGTTCAGGGGGTCGCTTTCTTTGCGCACCTTTGTAGTATTCTGATTGGCTGATTGTGGGGCTGTCTAATTGTTGTCGTCCAATGAGACGACCAAGGATCAGCCAGTCAGAATAGACGTGTAGTCCCGACTTTTACCCTCACTGACCAACCTCTGTAACTCACAAAAATAATTCTGTGGAATTCATAAACTAAAGTGCTTTTAGATCATAGCTAGTGATTAATTATGTTTTTTTAATGTTTTAATCATTTATCATCTGCCCTGATCAATTTACAGAAGATGAGTTTAGAAATAATTTCAGCCATAATTTATGAATTTCTGCAATGGTGTATTAGGGCCATTGAAGGGGGAAAATTAAGGGACTGGGAAAAAAAGGGGGGTAAAATTAAGAGAAATAACTGACAATTTTGGAGATTAAAGTAATAAATTTATGAGAAAAAAAGGCTGAAAAGTAGTTTTTAGTCAGTGGTCAGTGCATCACAGCACTCCAGTTGACAAGGTTAAGCTGGAAATAAGTTTACATATTGGTCTTTCCACTCACATCAGTATGACTGACAACAAGCTACAAGCTCACACAGGTCTGTGTGTGCAGCTGGCTGTGACGCTAGTGTGCACCTTTACCAGGTTTTTGCTAGTTTCTAAAAACATGGTTGTGAATAATTGGAGTTTTTTTTTTTATGAGAATTTCTTTCCAGCTTAACCTTGAGAAGTGAAAATATTTTTTTTCTCATTAATTTGACATTAATCTTGAAAATTCAGTTTTTCTCAGAAATGCATCCTCAGCCCCTAACCCCTTAATTTGTATTTATTTATTTTAGCTTCAGTGGCCCTAATATGCCTTTGTCATTATTTTTTTGTGTTCATGTGAGTGCACAAAAGTATTTATTATAACAAAGGATTACAACAGAACTTATGACAAACAGAAAGCAATCCTGCGAAAGTGTTTGGATAAGGAGGAAACCGTTACAAGCGTCAGGAGCAGATACGCCGACAAAACCACTGACGTGACACAGATGCATTTGTTCACACTAATTATACACAAGGTGTCATAATTAATTTGCCTAAAACAACACACTTGTGATGCGTTGCTTCTGTTAAATTTGCCATGGCTCTAACGCTGCTCACACTGTAGCTCATACTCAGCGCAAGCGCCACACATGCGGCACCGTAACCCCGCTGCCTGTTTCTTCTCTCCATTCTCTTGTCTCAGGTTTAGTTTCTTCTCGCGTGACAAGCAGCGGAGCTTGCAGCGCGGCGCGCAGTTCGACGTCGGCTTCGGCTCGTGGGCAGGCAAAGACGACGTGTACACAGAACAAGCCCAGGAGGCGTTACAGCACATGTAGTCACCGTATGGGACTTAAAACTCTTAACACTCCCATCACTCAACTGCACACCAAACCACCACTAGCAACTCACGCTGCAGCTGAAATGCCATGAACTTGAGGTGAGACGATGGCCGGAAAGAAGAGGAATCTAATTCTACAAATACTTAAACCTGTGCAACTTTAAAAATGACTGAAAGTGTTCTGGTTGTTGCAGGATTGATGTGCAGAGGAGAGGGTAAGCTCAGGTTGAAGGGTGGAACGTGGAAAGTTGCGCGCAGGTGGTAAATGATATGTAGCTGAAGGTCTGGAGTAAAAAAATCCTATTGGATGAATTACTTTAATTGAAAAAGAATATTTGCACAAACCTGTGAGGAAAACACACGGTCGTTTAAGATGAGAGCAACATTTTAATGTCCCGTTTAGCTATCTTAAATTCCTGACGTGGGCAGCTAATCGGTCCGTCACCAGCGTTTTGCAGATTGAGATTATGCAGCTCTATAAATCGAACTGAGGCCTCTGTGTAAATGTTGCATACAGTCACAGTTGAATTTGTGATAAGTTAAAGTATTCATATACGTGAAAGTCAACATCATATTGAGTTAATGCTTCTGTTGGCTGTGATAGTTTGACGCAGCATTTCACGATGTTAGTAGTGATGACTTTTTTTTTTTTATCCTATTGATTTAGTTTCCTGTAATCTTGGCATTACAGCTTTGATTACATGTTGAATTAGTGCGTCATTAATTCGCAGATCTGTACTTTTTAAATCAGTGTTTGTAGTATTCCATAGCTTCAAGTTAGTGTGTAAAAGTTTTGGCGTGGTGAACAACTTCACCAAGTCATCTTCAGCGTATTCTAGTACTGATCAGTTATTTCACATTTTTACTCTGTCATCATGGTTTAGTATAAATTTAAAGGCGCAGTCAGTAATTTTTTTTTAGGTTATTTAATAGAAAAAAAGGGCCATTGTACTTACACATGGATTAGTGTGTGATTACGACAAATTGATGCAGTCTCATAAACTTATAATTGATGTGGAAGCCTCCACGTTCCCCACCGTATTTGTATACAGGAAAGACATCTCCCTTCCAACTAATCGTGTTTTACGTATGCGGCTAGAGACCGGCCACATGCGTAATGCGCCAAACGCGGAGGAGACGAGAACTTTCGCATGCTGTGGTGGGACATTTAAATTTGTGCCTGCGCCTTCAGACTCAAGATATGAAGGATCATAATTATGCTTTATTGTCGGAGAAGGGGTCCCCTTCACCAAAAACACGAAGGAAAGAGACAACATGACCAGCATGTGGATAAAACATCATCCTCCTCACCTCGAAGCTTAGTCTCCTGAACTGGAGTCAGGTCTCTAACACACAAAAACATGCTTATTTATTCCCGATATTGTCACAATTATCCGCTAACGTTAGGCTCGAGTGTCCTCAAAATCTCACCTTCCCTCTGATTCCAGTTTGATTACATTCTCACATCACATGAGAGTTTATTTACTAAATCTCAGAGTCCACCAGTGTCACATCCACTTCAAAGACACTTGAACTTGAATTGCACTTGAATCGGGAGGGGTAAGAAAAGAGAACTCAGTTGACTGCAGCCTACTGACATCTAGTGGTGAAAGTTTTACACACTGTAACTTTAACTCCTGATTTAATCATTTCTTTTGTTTATTATTGGAAAACAGAATTAATATAATAATGTGACTAAACAAATCACTATACTTTTGATTTAGTCTGTTTTATTTAATAGATCTTTATAATATTGAATTATTTTTTCATAGAGTAAAAATTATGAATCACAGATTTAGCTCGTGTTTATTACTGTTTCATTTATTACTTTTTCATTTACTCATCCTAATTTTGATTTATTAACTTAATGACTTATTGTCTCACAATTTTTGACTTAGTTCTTCATGATATTAACATAATACTGAATTTAGTTGTAATACCTCATAACTTTGACTTAGTATCTCATAAGTTTGAATTGATTTTATTTAAGAGACACGCCGGCACATAATGCAGCAGCTACGATCAGATAATAATAAATTACATCTGCTTGATTTTATTTGATTCCTATCATCAAACACAGCCTGTAGGAGACGGTGTAACATTGCATTAGAAGGCAGCATTGCTGGGTTTACTTCAGAGCTGCCAGTGTGAAGTCTCACGCATCAGGAGCGTGCGAGACTTCAGCTCTCGACTCTTTTCAAAGGCAGAAAGTAAAGACAAGATACTTCACACTTCAAACCAAAACAGTATATATCACCAGCCTCATCCTCAAGTGAAAGCAAAATGTCATAACGTGCTAATTTTAATGTGGCATCTATATGAGCCTTAAGCCCATTATGTTTATACTTCTTACTCTCTAGATAAAGATCCTCAAGGATCAGATTTGCAGTAATATTCAAACGCAGCAACAACAACGATAACAAATATGATCACACTTCAGTGCATTTGTGCTTATATGCATCATTTATACAAGGCCTCAAATTTCCACATGGTTATTTGAAACCAGTGTAAGCATTAAACATTTCTCAAATTGTGCATAGCTTAAAATAACAGTTGAAGAGTGTGTTTACATATTTTTTTTAATGCTATTTTACGGATGGTGCTTGTGCTTTAACAGCTGATGTCTTCAGCCCTGAGAGGCTGCGGTGCGAAACGTTAATAGCAGTGTAACTTTATCCTCATTTATACTCCCTCACCAGGGTGGAATAAATGAATGTAAAACGGCGAGAGTAATAAATGAGGCTGAAGATGAGCGTGGAAGCAGCTTCCCCTCTTTCACAAAATCACAGATGTGTTAAAGAGAGATTATTATATTTTCCGATGATATTTGGAGGTCAGAGGGATCTGCTCAATTCAGTCGTGAAGGAATTAAACAGTGAAATATTTAAAGGGAAATGAAGTCACGCCCACTCCGGTCTTCACGTCTGAGTCTCCTATGAAGCGCGTGAAAGTGGAGATTTGCAGTGAACGGCTCAGTGCTTTATTAAATTCAGACATGTCACATCAGTAATAAAAGTCTGTAATATTTGACATTTTTGCGTGTGTGTGTTTTTATTCTGTTGTTAAATGCATAACAACAGGTCACAGTCAGGTTCTCCAGGTGTTTGATTTGTTCATCATATCAGGCTGTTGTGTTAAGATGGGAAGTTGGGACATGGAGGAATATGATTTTCATCCATTACCCGGAGTTATTTGTGTGACGTTTAACAAGCATGCAGCTTAATTGTGCAGCATTACAGCAATTGTTTCTTTTAATGGAAGGACAAATCAGACGCTCGTAGTCATTACTTGCATATTACATCTTTATTAAACAATGCCTAAACCCCAGCATTAAGATTTAGTCAACGCTACAACAGCAAAGATCTATCATGTCCTAAAACGGCCAACAGGTCTGTTTTGCTCCTCAGCTGTTATTGCATCAGTTCCACACAGAGAATGGAAAAATCCAGAGTGGAACATCTTTGTCGAGAAAGGCTCATATGAAAACATTTCACATCACACAATGCTACTGATAGAGGGGGCACGGGAAGGTGTGTCCTTATGTATCGAACAGTGCATACCCTAAGATGTACTTCCTCACATACATGTGACTGAGCCATTTATATTAACACTGATTTGTTTTCTTTTGCATTTACATAAAATGAACAAGAACAAAAATATGCTGAATATTTTAGGAATAACTTAGAGAACTGGATTTGTCATCTTTTGGAAAATCTCTGAACTCTGACAGCTGTATTAAGGATGGAGAGCAACAGTCAGGTCTCTTTGGTTGGGTCATTTTCAAACAAAGCTGCTACAGATAGATTAAAAAATAAATCAAGGGCTCAAAGAGATAGTTCAACATTTTAGGAACTTGTTTCATTTGCATTCTTGCTGAGAAAATTCACCGTACAGCACTCGTATCTGTACGGTGAACATGAACTTGGCAGGAGGTGCTCAGCTTAGTTTGGGTTAGCAGAAAGACTGGAAGCAGAGGAAAACCACCAGCCTGACTGTCTAACGTAAGAATACCATAAAAATGTTTCAGTGTAATTTCTGAGATAAATAAGAATTCATAATAACTCTGGAACAGAAAATAAAAAACCCAAATGTCTCCTTCAGCGAATTACAGCTGCTGAGGTAACAATGAAGTGAGGTGCACAATCAAAGCACTTGGGTATCAGTCAGGATGGCAATTTTACCCAAGTGCTCTTCAAACATGATCTCTGGAGAACCGGGTCAGAACAGCAACCGCGTGTAACACGCAGCAGGAGACGGTTCTCATTACTGGAGAAACTCGGCAAGCACAAAGTCTGCCGCTTGATTAAAGCGTGCAGGACTCACAACTGCTCACAAGCTGAATGAGACCAGGCTCTTCACCAGGCGGCAGGTTATAGTCCTTTGAATGCACGGTCACATGCAGCTCTGCGACATTTAGAAGAGTTGAAAAGCTGTTAAAAATTTAGATAAAACAAAGTTAGATTTTTAAATTATAATGGGGGGGGGGGGTTAAACATATAAAAGCTAAGATCTCACGTGTTAAGCCACCTCTATATCACATACTTTAATGTATTTAATGGTTTGTTGATTTATTGAACTTGGGTGAAGCCCAGCTTAGCAGCGGACCCTCGCACTCACTGAATTTCACTGAATTCATGAGTAACTCGTTAAGGTTGAGAAAGCTGAATTAGAGCAAACGTTTAGTTACACGTTTGTAAGGAAGAATCAAAACAATACATAACATGTTAGTCTGTAGCTTGACCTTTGGAAACCGCCAAAGGTCAAGCCTCGTTTCCAGTCTTTACACCAACCTGGGCTAACTGTTCCGTCCTGAGGCTTCGTAACGCAGGTTTTGATCTTAAACTCTTAGCAGGACAGTGAGTAAGTGCCAGGGTGACCAGATGTTTGTGTTTTTATTCTTTGTTCCTCTGCACCACGTTTTTGACTGGTTCTGCAAGGCGTGCATTCTTCTAAAGTATGGCTTTTATCCAGTGCATGTGAAGAGACTGCTTGTTATTATAGTCAAATGAAGGTTAGCCTGTTTAATGCTTTGCCCATCAGAAAGTTACCAAAGAGCCACAAGCTTTGCAGATTTTGGTGAACATGATGGAAACCACTACAAAGACAATTAAGCAGCAGCATATTTGGAGAAACTGAGTTTTTTTTCCCCGTTAGACATTTTTCAGTTTCACACAATCAACAAATCCTGTTAGAAGACCACAACCAACAGAGAACTAAGCTGTTAATTGAGTCTCGTCTCATATTTTGTCTCGACTGCCAAACTATTAAAGAGCATCAGCGGGTTCTGTGGGTCTGACATGTTCCTTCATTATCATAAATCACACGATTTAAACCCGTGCTGCCCTCACTACACACCAAATGCGGCTTAAACCACCAATTAAAATAATTCCCAATTACGTGTGCAACCAACTCGGATTGGGTTTTAATTTATTTACTGGACTTGCTGAGCCGAGAGCAGATCTGAAAAAGCCACTGGAATAAAGACCTGTTGGCGATCTTATTAAATCTGGAACACCTGTGAGGAAGGAGAAAAGCCATACCAGTTATTGTGGGGTTGTTGTTATGTGTGTGCATAAAAACAAAAACTAAAGGAAACATGCAAGAGTTCACAGTCAAAAACTGCTCGTGTGTATTTTGGAAAATACATTCATTTTCTTATTTTGCTGAGAGTTAAATAAGACTTTCTGCAAGACTGTATGTTGAAACAGGAAGGAACAGCTACTAGAACAGAGTCACAGTTCATATTTACTGAAAATCTTAATAATTTAGCACATAAATGAACTCCTGACCTTAGCTAGCCTGGCTCTGACCACCACCTACCTGCCAGTCTGGCTTGTTTTAAACTCTAGTTTCACCAATACGGCACATTTAAATATTCTCCACCCCGATGAGTGTTTAAGCAAACTTCATCAACACTAACACACTAATAACGGTGGTGTTACAGTAATGCAGACTTGACTTCCCTTGGCCCCCCCTCCTCTCCTCAAACCACAACATGAGTTCGGTATATTTAGCAATCAGTGACAGAGATCTGATCATATTTCTGCTAATTTTCACTTCCATGTTTCTTTGTAAAAGAGTTTACTTTTAAGGCAACGTGTGTAACCTGTGGTTTTGTGTCTGAATAATGAATAAAACAGAACAGAGGCTTTGCATTTTTTGGGCTAACGACTCTCCTCTCTTAATTTAACCCCAGAACCCGACAGCCGGGCACAAACAAGGATCAGCTGTAACGCACGGAGTTTAAGATCAGGTGTCGGCTCTCGAAAAACAGAAAGTGATCAGATTGACGTTTTTGCATAGACGGGAGTTTGATCGATCTTCCCATTAAGTCTCAGCAAAAAAAAAAATATAACGACATAATTCCCAAAATGTCACAGTATTCTTTTAAACAACATTTGGATTTGCAACAGCGAGCAAATAAATATATTTACAAAGTGCAGCACCGCAGACAGTGTCGTCATGAGAGGGAGCGTTTACCATCGGTGAAACCAAAGTGAACAGCTGAGATAATCACGTGTGCCGATCGCGGTTTACTGAGAAAAGACCGTTCGCTTCGATCTAACGAGCCTCCGCGCCCGTTTTATATTTCAACAGAATATTCTGTACGTTTTTGCACACAAATTTAATTTTTAAAATTTACCACATACTAACTTGATCGTATGTAGCACATTTAATATTATAAAATACAATCTATGCTAAAAAATAAACATTCATAAGAGTAATTTTCATATTCTAATGTAATCTTTTCAATGATCAACACAAAATATTTTATCCATTATCAAACCATGGGATTATTTTTGGTAACCAACCCCCCCCCCCCCAAAAAAAAATGCCAAATAAACCGTGATTGTGGTAAACTATTACACGCCCACTGTGAGCGTGTGAGGTCTCATGGCTGAAAATAGATTCCCACTGAACAGAATATATATACTTAAAGAGTTTGTAATTTGCATCTCAGTTTCTGCTGATCGAAAAAGGGCCACCGGTGCCATAAATACAAGTATTGCCAAGTATCTACGTATTAATTAAAAAAAGCTGTATAAAAATGCAGAGCATCAACTACCACCTGCATGCTGTAGAAGCACTATTCTACAGATAATACAAAATGTACAAAATAAATGTGCTGCAAAAACAAACAGAATTCTTCCACATAAATAAAAGTCCAGGTCCTCAACTGACATGTGATATGCACCCGATAAACCGCTCCGCCTGCAAAAAAATTTAAAAAAACCTCCAAGACCCCATTAATGTCTACTAACACCCCCCCACCCACCCCCACCCCAGCTTTCTCATTATTGGAACAAAAAAGGGCACACATTCTGTTTCTAAGGCCTTTTGTACACTAGCTAATAAGAACCACAAGTGTTACTGTAAGTTTCCCTTGACTTTTCTTTTTTCCTGTGGATCTCTTAATCAGTATTTGAGCCAGGGGTGAGCAGCGATGGAGGCTTTGCTGCGGTCTCCATAGTCATAAAGCAGCTCCTCGCCTTTGTCGATGTTTCGAGAGGCGATGAGAATGAGGTGAGGGACACCGTTGATGTCGTGGAGTTTGGTTTGGCAGTTCCCATTTTTACTGTGATTTATGAGCCTACCCATTCGACCAGTCTCTTTTGTAGCATCCACACTGTTGAAAGAAAAACAAATATTTACATCAGTGCTAGTGCTTCAGAGCGTTTAATACACATGCACAATATGCACATTATTAATTATTTCCAGTGTGGGATGCGGATTATTAACACTGGCATCGGCTCCACAGTTCATCTCACCAGTATGTTTTGCAGAGGTACTGGAAGTAGTACATGTAGCAGCCGGTTGCAGGATTTTGAGCATATTCAGCTTCTCTCTTTTTAGCATCAGTGATCTGTAGCAGGTCTCCGTGATACTCCACCACATAATCGCCTTTCTGGAAACGCCGAGTGGCAAACACCGCTCTCCCCTTTCCTTCTATATGCTGCACCTACAAAGAAAGTACGAGAGGCTTTCTGTGGTGACAGCTCGGAAAGCTGAACTACGTACAACGTGAATTGAGTCAGAACCTATTTGCAGGCTTCATTTCAAGAACGCATGTGCATGCCCGTGAGTATCACAGGTACGACGGTTTTGATCGCAATGAGTACGTGACACCCACTTATGATTTAATGCAACAATTTTTCACTGCAGACTTCAAGCTCCAGTCAGCTGTTAGAGAAGTTGCAGGCTCTGGCTGCAGGAACATCTTAGAGATGTAGTCTGAGTTAACACTACATGGTTCAAAGCTAAGCCTGAGAGCATGCTACAGCATATACGTGAGACACGAAATAATGTGCTGCCAAAATACTGTCTACAAGAATTTTTTTTTTTTTAAATGGATAGTCAGGTTTTAAGGCCAGCTTCAAGGGTTTTTGTGCTATGACGGCAGATCACTTCTTACCAGGTTATAACAGCCGCGTTAACAAATGCCAGGAGCAGGTTATGTTTGAGATTAGAGATCAACTTTACAACCATTTTATTGATCTATAAGTATTATTATATGATCTAAAAACAGCACCTATTTGTACTTGAGGACTCTGTATCAAATTTGCATGCAGTCTAAGCCCAGCTACACATCTGGGAGATGATCCCCCAGGACATCATCCATCATCTCATTAGGAGCATGCCCCGACATTGTCAGGCTTGCATACAAGCACGTGGGGGCCATTCAAACTACTGAACACCATTTTGAGTTGCTGCAATCAAATTTCAGCAACATGGACTAGCCTGCCGCATCATTTTTCACTTTGACTTTCAGGCTGTCTTTGAATTCAGGTTGAGAATTTTCATTTCCATCAAATGATGTGGCATCCTTTATTCCCCTAACACATTACCCAGTCCATATCAGTACAGATATCCAGCAGGATTTATTCCCCCATTGAGAGCTGATGTGTTTTCAAAGTGTTGCCATTGAATCGACTACAGATGAAACAACTGCTGGCAATGAAACAACTCACCCATATGCAAATTAGCTGTGGCTAAGAGTCTTACATACATTGGCTCGATTACAGTCTACTAAAATGTCACAATGTTTACATGTTTCATTTTTTAACACAAATGAAGGTCAGAGGTCAGAAAATGAAGAAAACTCCGTGTACCTCCATCCCTTCCTCTATTCCATTTGTGATGAGATCGTCTATGAGCTTCTTTTCTTCACACTGGTAACAAAATGGAACAGGAAGTGGCATTAATAACAATGAGAAGACCAGATTGTTCTTCACTCACACACATCCACATCAGTAATAAAAAGTGACCTTCCTTCAAACAGAATCACAGCAGCACACGAGCCCAAAAACAAAACGCACTCTTTTTGACAACACTGAACATGCTGAGTGTATATACTGAGACAAAGTGTTGGTCATCAGTATTCTTCAAGGTACAGCAGAGGTCACGGCTCCACCTTGGAGCTTTGCCTACTCTTAGAAAACATGCACTGGTGTAAACTGTTTATGTACATTTTCAAGTGAAGCTAATTTTTCTATAGCGGTGACAATTTCATCAACCTGAGAACCAATCAGCTATGATCTGCTGACTCAGACTTCCTGTTCTCTTTGAGAGTCAGTGTTCACAAATGCAGATCCACTTAAAAACACACACACACACACACACACACACACACACACACACACACACACACACACACACACACACACACACA
>JAVDPK010002989.1:267709-309615 GCA_034780415.1 Cichlasoma orientale
TCTATCTATCTATCTATCTATCTATCTATCTATCTATCTATCTATCTATCTATCTATCTATCTATCTATCTATCTGATGATAATAAATCTATTCTATTCTAATTTTGTATTTGTATTACTTATGTCCTGTACTTTCATACAATTATAAAAAAAAAAGCAGTAAGCTATACCCCATCATTTTTATGTCCTCTTGCAATATCCTGTCATTCCAAAGGTTAAGATTTTACAATTTTAATATTTCCCCAGTACGTTTTGGTTCACAGCTTGTTTTAAAAGTGGAACAAACAATATTCATACTTTGCTTCTATTCCTGATTAATGCCTACATTCATGTTTAATTAAAAAAAAAAAAACAGAAGAGGGGAAAAGGAAGAAGACGACGAAGAAGAAATAATTTCCATCGTCACTTCCTATCGAGACCTGGTCGGGTCACGTGATGTGGTATTAGCTCGATGACTCTGCTATGTTTATCGTTTGCGGTAACGTTGAAGAAATGCTGATTTTCACGCTTTTATCAATTTACTGTCATCGAGGGACGCCGCGCGGCGCCTCAGAGACCCGCTTTTATTGGCGCTGCGCGAAGAGGTTGACTTCGAAAACGGACGCTGTAGGCCTACACGTCACGTGACCGGCATGCGGCGGAGCGTTTGATAAAAAGATGGCGTGAGCGCGACGGAGCGGATAGGACAACAAGCCCCGAACTGCTGAGCGCCGCCGATCGCGAGCTGCAGTGGCCGTTCAACCATCAGGTGAGCGACATCGTGGTGGGAGCGGTTTGTTTCAATGCTAGCTAAACTTCTTGGTGATGTAAACGTCACAATTGTGATGTTGCGGTGATAGTTGAAGGATAAATTTCAAGTTGTTCTCGATTTGAAGCCAGCAGTTAGCTGATCTCAGCGCTCCTCGTTGCTAATGTAAGCTAGCCAAAGCCGTGACACTGTGGGTGAGAGCACAGTCAACATCAAAACAATGCGAGTGGGTCGGTAGCGTTCTTTTCTTTCGTTAGCTCTTGTGTGGGAGAGTAGGAAGGGCAGACTGCTGGAAATAGACGAATGTGGTATGTTAAAACTCAAGCGTGCTGAGAAAAACTTGCTAACGTCATTTATCAGTAACTCGTTATCAACTTCAAGCAGCGCCGACGTAACAAGCTAGCTAAAGCTCTGTAATACGATGCGGTGATAACAAAGTATCCATAAAGGTTTGGACCCACTGAGAGATAAAGTTAAACTGAGGGAAACAAACAAATACCAAACATTGCTAGGAGCGAGAATCTACAGGAGGGACTGACATATGGACGTAAGCAAGTCTCCGTGGTTACCATTAATAACATTGAGCCATAGCGGCTGTAGCCTTTCTTTATGAATTTTGTGGATAGTTAGAACTTAGAATTGGGTAACCCTCTGGTTTGACAACATTTTACCGTTCTGACTTGTCACTAAAGTGAATGTGAAATTGGCTTTCAGTTTCAGCGGCTTAGCTTTCGGTCATTGAGCAAGCTAGCATGGCGTAGCTGTGTCACCCTGGTCTAGGCCAGTTTGTCTGGTACTACTGTGCAAAACCACGGTTAGCTAGTGCAGATTGCCTGTGTTTACTTTAAATATTTATCTTTTGCTTAAAATATTATTTACAATCACACACGACGTTGATGTCTGCATAAGCAGTAGAGTTATGAACCACCTGAGCTAACGAGGAAAGAGAAGCTCCGTTGATTAAAAGAGAGCAGGAAGTTGAAAGAGTGCATTGCAAACACGTGTCTTGTTTTGGGTCACTTTGGAACGAGTCTTTGGACCACACGGGTGTGTAGACGTCGCTGTAGTACACAGTCAACTTTAATTCCTGTGTTGTTACTCTTACCAATGACTGAATTTAAGCATGTAGAGTCAGCATTAATAAGAACTTTGTGATTCTTTTGCCGCTTTCGATCTTACAGCAGTTGTGAGTTTATACATCCACATAACTTACATTAGATTAAAACTACAGTTGCGGATTTAAGTTTAACGTCAAGTTTGGTATTTTATACTGAATGTTAAATATATAAATTTTCATTGGAAAACATGGCTTTGAATTTTATATTACGTTGATTGTTTTGTACCACGTGTGTTATACATGTGGGTCTTTGTATTTCTACAATCGCTCTCTGTTTGTCTTTTTCCTAAATGCGATTTTTGGTCACATTACTGTTTTCTAAGCTGTCCCCACTGTATGCCTTTACATTTGGTTACTATAAATGACATGCAAGGATGTGTATTGAATATTATTATTGGTGTACTTTTGATGTTGTCAACATTTGTTTGTTTGAGCAGAGCTTAGTTTTTTCTAACGTGTTTTAATGCAAATTATAGATTAAAAGTAGTTTTGTATGCAGAAAGGATGCACCTTACATGATGTGGAAAGTTTTCATTTGACTGAAAATAGCATTCCCTTTTAAATTCAGAAAGAAGTTTTCTGTCTGTGTGGAGTTAAGTTGCTTTTTCATCCCAGAGCGGGACGTCCTGCCAGGTTACTAAATTTTTAGGACTGATCAGTTTTACTAATAATTAATATTTGACCATTTGCATTGGCTGATTTATATGCTGTGAAAAATACAGATGACACTTACGCAATACCTAATAAAAGGTGTTCAGATTACTTGTTTTTGGAGGGATTTGTTTTACTTTCACATACAACAAGTTGAGGCTCGAAATCTTCAAATTTGAGAGGATGGAACCTGAACCTTTTTGGTATTTTGATCGTGCCATTATTGGGCTTGTAGATAATAAGCACTCTACATGGAAGATTGTTCCATAAGGTTGTATTAATGTTTGTCTTGCAGATGGATCCCGGACAGGATTTACTTCTCGCTGCTCTCAGTGAGAGTGGAATTTGCCCAAATGATATTGGCATATTTGATGTTGATTCTCAGGATGTTACACAGCCCTCAACAACCCAACAAGTAAGATGATCCTTAGTTTTTGTTCTTATGGAGAAATTGCTCCTCATACAGCTATATATGTGTTAATGTTATATTTTGCTTTCCTACAGTCTATCTCCATCAGTGCCCTGGATGTTGGTGTTGGTGTGGGGACAGATCCAGTGGAAGTTGTTCGACCTGAACCTCCAACTGCAGTCCCCATTGTTACCATCAGGGTGAGATTACAGAACAATAACTTCCCCTCATTTTAGGACGCACTGGTGTTTTGCAGCTGATGTTTTGTGGTATGAATTAAAATCCACTATATTCATTTTCACAGCACAAACCTCAGCCATCAACCACCACGTTTGTCTTAAATCAGCTGAATCAGTTGCCGCCACTGGGAGCTGTTGTGACCAAACAGCCAGCTAATAACCCTGTCAAGCATACCATAACTGTCACCAAGGTGGTCCACGTGGCTAATTCAGCCCTGCGAGGTTCATCAAATCCCTCTTCCATGAGTATTCCCCCTTCCGCATCCACAGTAGTGCCTTCTAACAGAGATCAGGTGAGTTTATGGAGCTTATATTTTAATGGTTAATTAGTTTGGTGAGTGGAAACGTATTTTAGTTGGTTATGCTAACACACACACACACACAATGCCAATCTCAGCAGATTCAGTTGAAAGACCTCCTCCGGACCGGCAATGTGAAGAGCACTGGTCTTAAGGGCAACAGTCTGATGGAGCTCATGAAGCTGAAGCTTCCACCTGACATTGCTCCACCAGTAGCAACTGCAACAGCCACAGGTCCAGGTGAGTTACTAAGTATGCTTGTAGGTACCTAACACAGCAGGCCTTGTAAAAAATTAATTCCTTATTCTTAAAATCATGCCTTTAAAAAGTAATAGTCTGTTTCACTACCATTTCCTTACAAAGTATTATTGAATGTATCAAAAACTTATTAGGCACTTAAATTAACTGGTTATGTCAGAGACATTATCAAAGAAAGACCTGGCACTCAAAGGGTGCCAGACAGAGTTGTCCCATCCTGTCCCCATATGAACAGCCGAAAAGACAAACATATGACTCAGACATGTTGTTGTGCTGATGCATGTGTACAGTAGAGGTTTATAGCAGTTGCAAGTGTGTGTGTGTGTGTGGTGGCGGCAAGCATATCTCCTCAATATCATAATTAACACTTGGGGTAAAAGTTCACTTTTATGCTTGGCTTACTTTACCCATAACATTAATTGGCATGGCTTTTGTTCAACAGTCTTGGTGGGAGGAACCAGAGATGATCATTTTGCAATCTTGAGTGTTTAACCTGTTAACTGGCCGCACCAAAATCACCTGAAAAAACTACGTGACGCCCTCTGGTTATTATTGGCTCTGAAAAACCCATTTCATAGCCTGTTAACTGGCCCTGTCCAGGAAGGCAGGCTAGACCCTCCCATTTTGATTGACACCTCATTCGGCCAATCATGTTAAGAAATGGGTTTTCCAGAGGGTGTCACGTAGCTTTTTCAGGTGATTTTGGTGCGGCCAGTTACATGATTGGCCGAATGAGGTGTCAAGCCTGCCATAAAATGCACTACATACGTCATAAAGTCTGCCTTTGGCTCTTATCTTCCCATAAACTATCTCTTGTCAACATTTCATAACTGTTAGGGATAGCTTTCTGATTTTAAGCGTTCCCTCATAAAGTATAAATCATCCAAGTGGCATTGACCATACCAGTAACAGTTTTGTGGTGTGTTGGTGTTTCAGGAGAATTGAACAATGGAATCAAGAAAGAAGTTTTGGGTAAAGATGCTGCCAGGATCTGGATTAATGATGACATTAAACTACAAACCTTTCCACATTCTCTGGTAAGTGTTACCGTATTAAAGGGGGGACAGTTATGCTAATTTTCAGCTTTGTAATTCTTTTTGGTCTTATTGAGTCTTGGTGTACAGTTTAAAAGCAGAAGATATTGTGACTCTCTATGCACAGAAACCTCCAGTGGTGAGGGAAGAAGATGAGCCTGAGGAGGAAGAGGAGGATGAGCTGGGTCATGCCGAGACTTACGCAGAGTACATGCCACAGAAATGTAAGTGTTACAGTTGTGCTGTTAGAGGATAAACCAGGTTTATTGTTATAACCTCCTGAGACCTTACATCCTCTGTAGTGGTCACAAAAAAAGTTAAATTAAAATGTAACCCCCCCCAGCCTTCAGGAGGATAAACATTTATAATTATTTTTGGCAGATGTTAAGAATCAGATATTCTTATTAATAATGAGCCTTGTTGTCACTAAGCAAGGAGCTCAAGCTAAATGAACTAGGCTGTGCAGTAACAGCAGTGTACTGCATCACCCTTAATCAATACTGCTCCATCAACTCAAACAAGAAGCAGCCCGCTGCTGCTGCTTCTTCCTCTGACCACTTGGTTTTGTCGCTGCAGTAAAGATTGGCCTGAGGCATCCGGATCCTGTGGTGGAGACCAGTTCTCTGTCCAGCGTGAGCCCTCCAGATGTGTGGTACAGACTGTCCATCCCAGAGGAAGTCATTGATCGGGGCTGCCTGTCTGCACTGCAGCTAGAAGCTATCACATATGCAGCTCAGGTAATCACTGGAAACCAATTGACTATACAATGACTTTCTTTTAATTCAGAATAAAAACAAGACAAAAAAAATACATATCTGGTTTTAGATAGATTCAACTTTATTGTTATTGCTTAATACATGCACAAGTACTCCTTTACCCAAATCTTTTTCTCATAAATGAATTAAGTTGTTTGACCTGTTCCACTTTAAACAGTATCTGTGACTCTTCTCTCTTTTGCCAAAACTTGCTATTTGAAAACAGTTTGCAATATTTTATTTCATGACCTTTTGCTGCACTGTGCTTGGTGTGTGTGTGTGTTTTTTGTTTTTTTTTCCTGAGCCCTTTGCTACTCGCTACCTTGAAAAACAAATTTTCCTATCTCACTGTACCACAGCAACATGAGACATTCCTCCCTAATGGCGATCGAGCTGCCTATTTGATTGGCGATGGAGCTGGTGTGGGGAAAGGCCGGACGATTGCAGGTATCATCTATGAGAATTACCTCCTGGGCAGGAAGAGGTCGCTTTGGTAAGCCATAATATTTGCCACAGTGGTTTACAGATAATTGACTTTAAAATAAAACCCAACAATGTTCCCCGTGTACGGTCTTTCTTGTTTTCAGGTTTAGTGTCTCAAATGATTTGAAGTATGATGCTGAAAGAGATCTAAGAGACATTGGAGCCAAGAACATCCAGGTTAACTCACTGAACAAGGTACCACACTTTTAATGATGCACACAATAATTTCAAGTGTTTGCTCACTGATATGACATTAATACACTTTTCTATTTTTCAGTTCAAATATGGCAAAATCTCTTCAAAACACAACGGGAGTGTGAAGAAGGGTGTGATTTTCGCCACCTACTCCTCGTTGATAGGAGAGAGCCAATCAGGAGGGAAATATAAGACCAGATTTCAACAGCTTCTCCACTGGTGTGGAGAAGACTTTGATGGAGTTGTATCCTTTTTGGAGAATGTTTTTTTTTTTTTTAGTTGCATGAAGTGTTGATTACACTATTTTTGTTTTCATGTAGACATGAGTAAATCATTAGTTATATTTAAAGATATATATATATATATATATATATATATATATATAAAGATAAATATGAGGACTTTTCTTAACAAGTCTCCTGTAGATTGTTTATGATGAGTGTCATAAAGCCAAAAACGTGTGTCCAATTGGATCCTCCAAGCCTACAAAAACTGGGCTTGCAGTTTTGGAGCTGCAGAACAAACTCCCAAAGGCTCGAGTTGTGTACGCAAGTGCTACAGGTTTGTCAACAACATAAGCATAATTTTATTCATTAATAGATTGCCACGAGTGAAGACCGCCAATCTGCGCAAATATTAAATATTGTTTTAAAACAAATTCCTATGTAGGTGCCTCCGAGCCACGAAACATGGCCTACATGAACCGACTGGGCATATGGGGCCACAAAACACCTTTCAGAGAATTTGGGGACTTTATCCAAGCTGTTGAGCGCAGGTAAGTTTTTACAGTTGCAGAAGAAACTGTAGACTTGTAACTCTTTCTAAACATGTGTCAACTTTCCACAGGTCAGTAAAAAAGTCTGAAATTAAGATCAAGGTCATATAGGGTCTTTCTAGAAATTTTGCTGTAAGATTAATTTTGTTGTTAACTGGTGAAGTTACATGGGCCAGTGTTCTAAAGGACTCTGATAGAATAATTGGAGTCCTCTTCTAATTTTCCATTGGCAACCTCACAGGAGTGTCTAGTAGGTCATAGCTTGTCATTTTCTCTCAATTTCAGAGGTGTTGGTGCCATGGAGATTGTAGCTATGGACATGAAGCTGAGGGGGATGTACATTGCAAGACAGTTGAGTTTTACAGGTGTGACTTTCAAGATTGAGGAAGTTCCCCTGGCTCAGCAATACATCAACATGTACAACAAATCTGTTAGACTGGTAAGCATCTAAAACGACATCACTTTAATTCTTCCATTTGTGCTTGCAGTAATTTTGTTTCAATTTTGTCCCGTGCTTCTCCCAGTGGGTGAGTGCACGTGAGAAGTTCCAGCAGGCGGCAAACCTCATGGATGCAGAGCAACGAATGAAGAAGTCCATGTGGGGTCAGTTCTGGTCTGCCCACCAAAGGTTCTTTAAGTATCTCTGCATTGCCTCCAAAGTCCGCCGAGTGGTTCAGCTGGCCAGAGAAGAGGTCCAGAATGGAAAGGTACGAGCATTTTTGATTTGTGACGGTGTGGTTAATGGTTATGTTGCTTTGTTCTTGATATTTAATTAAAGTACAGTACCAGTTAACTCCTGGGTCTAAGATGTTATATAGCCTCCCACCATTAGCTGGTGATGCAGCCCCTCTCTCTGTGACAGGAAGTAGTAAACAAGCAAGATGGAAAGTAGGATAGCTGCCAGGCCTGTGCACGAACCTGGTTCTGTAGTGCTTTGCAATGGAAAATGAGTAAATTTATGTAGGCTGTGTCAGCTTTCGGCAGGAAATGAGGCTTTTTGTACTAGGACTGCTAAAGTAAGGCACATCTGGCAAATGTGCATGTGCGTTGCTGTGCATCCCACAAAGTGCCACACATAGTAGAGTTTAAAACTTTTACACAATCCAAAGTTGCATATTGTCAAAATGCTTTTGGTTTAACTTGCAGAATTCAATTTGATTGAGTTAATTATCATTTTACTCTGTTTTAACGCCTGGGGAAAAAAAAATGTAATCTTTATCCGTGCATTGTTTTGTGGTACACATAGACATTCGTGTGCAGGATGTTACCTCACAGTTTTCCCATTCTTCATACCAATACACATTTCTTATCATATGTTTACTTTTTCAGTTAAGCAGCTTATGAAAATGTAGCTGTAGGTCATTTCCCCTGTTGCGAGTGCATGACATCACACTGCTGCTCTTAGGTGTTTTCAGTTTTTGCCAGGGGATGGAATTGAATTGTTTTCCCTCTGATGTAAGAGAAACTAAAATACACACTGTCTTTATGGCAGCTTCACAGAGAACTGAATGGCGTGGGATGTCATGGGAATTGGGAATAACATTAGGGAACAAAGCCTTGTCCACTAATTTTAATTGTAATTTCCAATATAAAGTTATACTGGTCTGGTTAGTTGTCTCCTAAATGAGAGGAGGGGTGAAAAAACTAACCAACGTTTTCCTTTGCAGTGTGTAGTGATTGGTCTTCAGTCCACTGGTGAAGCAAGAACACTGGAGGCCTTGGAGGAAGGAGGGGGAGAACTCAATGACTTTGTGTCAACTGCAAAGTATGGACTGACTAAAAATGATGGCTCTGTCACAATATGAGCAGAAGTGTGTGTGTGTGTGTGTGTGTGTGTGTGTGTGTGTGTGTGTGTCACTGCAGTAATGTGATAAAATGGTTCTGTTGTAGAGGTGTGCTGCAGTCCTTGATTGAGAAGCACTTCCCAGCTCCAGACAGACGGAAGCTTTACAGCCTGCTGGGTATCGACCTCTCCGCAAAGAAGACCCCCTCTCCCAATGACAGAGCAGCAGAACATGAACAGAAGGGCAAGAAGAGGAAAGGTAATAAATCATAAACTTACGCCTAATTGCTAAAACTCAGCTCAGCAGAGATGGTTCCTACGATTCACGTTGTGCTTTTGTATCATCCTTATCTCATCCTGTCTCTCCAGGTTCGGAGGTTAAAAAGCAGCAGAAAAAGCGTCCCCGAAAGCACGGCGGTCTGTCAGGTACGAGCTCGGAGGAGAGCCAGTCAGAGGAGTCGGACAGAGACTCTGGCAGAGACTGTGACAGCGACGACAGCTTCAAATCAGTCAGCTCAGCAGACGAAGATGACGATTTCAACCCATTCAGAGACGAGTCTGATGATGATGATGAAGATGGTGAGGATAATGGGGGTGGCTCAATGTTAGAGCATTTTAAAGTGAGTTGGAGCAAATCATTGTCTTCCTCCTTCTAGATCCATGGCTTATCAGGAAGGAACCAAAGAAAGGGAAGGAGAAGAGGAAGAAGAAAAAGAGGAGGAAGAGTATTGATCCAGATTCGATTCAAAGTGCCTTGTTGGCCTCGGGGGTTTCTATCACCAGGCCTGCTTTCACTGCCTCAGTTATTCCTCCCAGCGCGCCTGCTACAGGTGAGCATGTTCCAGCATGGCAGAGTAAACTTATAATACCCTGACTGAGGTTTTGGGGCGTTAATGGGGCTGTGTCTTTCCTCATCAGTTAAGGCAGAGAGTGAGGACAGCTGCCTAACAAGTCAGGACTCAGTGGAACTTGCCCAGAAAATGAAGAGAGAGCTGCTGGAAAAACTGGAGCAGCTGGCTGAGGATCTACCTCCCAACACTCTGGATGAGCTTATAGATGAACTGGGAGGGCCTGAAAATGTAGCTGAGGTATAAATAATGATTGTTGTATGTAGGTTCAGTTTGTCCCAGTTTGTCAGTTTTTAAAATCTGGATTGTTCTTTATGAATAACTTTAATTGTGCTTCAGATGACTGGCCGTAAAGGTCGCGTGGTCAGTAACGACGACGGCAGCATCACCTACGAGTCTCGCTCCGAGCTGGACGTCCCTGTGGAAATCCTCAATCTCACTGAGAAGCAGAGGTTCATGGATGGAGAGAAGGTAAAGGCAAAATTTGGTGTGCAAGACTTGCTTCTACAAGAATTTTGTCTAAATTTGTTTAAAAGTTTCACCTACTTTATGCTGTCATTTTCTGTAGCTATAGGTGGGTTTGACATGACGCACGTGCTGATTTAACATGCAGCATGCTACAATGAAAATAATGCATGGTTAGAAATGGATGTGGTTTATGCAGGCATTGAAGAACCTAGCAGGAGTAAGGTCAGTGCTGAGTCAGGCACTGTAGTTATTCTCTTCTGTGTTGACAGAATTTTGTCCTCTATTAACTTAAAGCTTCAGTGATATGGATTGCATGTGGTACATTTTATTCAGATCACCATAGGAGAGCTCTAATCTTGTATGGTTATGTATTCCAAGGTGGATGCATTTTAATTTCATATCCTCCTTTTGGCAGTTCTTTTTTCTTTTTCTTTCCACCTTCCTGGCATATAGCTGATTTCCATGTAGACTTGAAATGTACCACCTTTAGTCTGTTGTTGAAATGAACTAACAGGGCTCAAAGCTGCAGCACTCTCTCTTTGTGGCTTGTGGTTGACCGATATGCATTTATAAATAGAGGAATCACTGCTGCTAAGTGCACTTTTGTGTCTGAAGTGTAACATTCAGTCGTCTGTTCCTTCAAACAGAACATATCCATCATCTCAGAAGCAGCCAGCTCGGGTATATCCCTGCAGGCTGACCGTCGAGTGAAGAACCAGCGGCGGAGGGTCCACATGACACTAGAGCTGCCGTGGAGCGCAGACAGGGCTATACAGCAGTTCGGTCAGTAGATATTACTCCTCGGAGCGGTCAGCATATGATTTTAAAATTAAATCTTTCTCCTGTGTCAGACTGCAACTTGTTGATTTAAAAAAAAAAAAAATAATAATAATAAAAAGGTATGTAACAGAATTACTGTTCTGTTCTTAAACACAGGGAGAACTCACAGGTCAAACCAGGTCACAGCTCCAGAATACGTCTTCCTCATATCAGAGCTTGCAGGAGAGCAGAGATTTGCATCCATTGTTGCCAAAAGACTAGAAAGTCTGGTGAGGATGCTTATGTCTCATTTCATTGCGGTGTAGAGACATTTACATTCATACATTGACTTCATTTGTGTTCGTCCTTTTGTAACAGGGCGCTCTCACTCACGGTGACAGAAGAGCAACAGAAACTCGAGATCTGAGCAGGTTCAATTTCGACAATAAAGTAAGAACCGAAAGCACTTCTCCGAGAGGATGTCTTATTGTTTTTGTGCCGGTGACTCACTCGTGTTGCTCTCCTGCAGTATGGCAGAAACGCTCTGGAAATTGTGATGAAGTCCATCGTAAAGCTCGATACTCCATTAGTGTCTCCACCCTCTTACTTTAAAGGGGATTTCTTCAAAGGTATGACTCATACTGTATTAACCAAGGACAGGAGTTATCTGTTCTATTTCTGCAGTCTGTTTGCAGTACGTGTAGTTCACTCTGTAGATGTTGGTATATTTGTTGCATGCCTTTCTTTTGGATCTGTGGACATTATCTGTCTTTTTCTTTCTACAGAAATTCAAATTGGATTAGTAGGTGTGGGCCTCATAAATGTGGAGGACAGATCTGGCACACTATCACTAGACAAAGGTGACACAACATTGTGAATTAGAGAATCTCAGTTGTTTTCATTTTAAGACTTTTTTTTTGGGGAACATTTAAAATAAACCGGTGCTTTGTTGCTGCTGCAGACTACAACAACATCGGAAAGTTTCTCAACCGTATTTTGGGCATGGAGGTCCATCAGCAGAATGCTTTGTTCCAGTACTTTTCTGACACGCTAGCAGCAGTGATTCAGGAAGCAAAGAAGAACGGCAAATACGACATGGGTATTCTTGGTAAGAATATTCAACTGCTTTTACAAATGGCAAAGCAAAAGGTCATCTTTTTATGATGAAAAATTATTCAGTGCTGTTTTTTTTTTTTTTTGTCTTTTTTTGCTTGGATATTGAATTTATTGCGTATTTCTGTATTCTTCTTGTATAGATTTGGGCTCTGGTGACGAGAAAGTGAAGAAGGTGGACTGTAGGAAATTTCTAACACCAGGCTACACTACGTCAGGCCATGTTGAGCTCTATACTGTAAGTCCATATACGCATATGTTCTTATTAGGGATTTGTGTGATTAGTTGATTGAACCAGAGACTGTGACGAGGAGACGCGTCATTAAAACAAATTCCTGAATTTAAGTCATTATTAGAATTCCAGAGATGGTGATAGAAGTATATTTTATATATGGAGTTTGTGGCCCAGTGACCATGCCAAAAATGTCTGGAGACATTAACAGGACGTTGCAGGACTTGTTTCTGAAGAGTACGTTGGTCAAACTAATACTTTTTTATTTTATTTTTAAAGAATATTATGATTGTTTTACACATAACATATAGACGCCAATTGACAATAAAATATGACAGTAATTAAAAAATCCAACCGTGTGTAGACATCATATACATTTGAGGAAAAATAACCCAAATCTCTATATATGTACTAAACATATTTAACAAAAAACAGGTGGAACGATTTCTTTATATTTTAATGTCCAACACCAATTAACTGTTAGTTTTAATATAGCTGGGACTACTCAATTCATTCTTATTTATATAGCTCCAATTCACATGAACAGTTGCCTCAAGGTGCTTTATATAGTAATATAAAGACCCTACAATAGTCTACAGACCCAGTCACAGGAGCACACCTGTCTCTTAGTTATAAACAAGTTAGGGGTTTGTTGCTTTGTGCTCAGGTTTTTTGAGAGTTTTCTTACTTTCAGACAAGTTGATTAACCAGTTTCAAATAAATTATTCTGCAGGAACATCCCTCTTTTGTATTGCCCTTTAGGTATTATTATATCACAACAGTAGTACCTGACTTTATATGTCTTGGTTCACAGGTAAGTGTGGAGAGGGGAATGTCATGGGAAGAAGCCACGCATGCTTGGGCCGATCAGAATGGACCAGATGATGGCTTCTATGTGCAGGTATGGAAAAAGGCCGAGAGAAGATCTCAGGGTTTGGGATTTAGAGTTAGGCAGAGCGTAAAGGAGTAAATAACTGCATATACTAAATGTTAAGGATATCTGTTTGTTTTGTGTCTGAAAGGGGGGATATTGGCTGATTATATTAGAATATCAGATTTTTAAATCACCAAATATTGGTATTAGTCTTAAAAATTTGATATCCGTCAGTCTCTAGTAATTTCAATGTTATCTTTTTAGTACAAAAATAATTTATCTTCACCTTTTTCTAGTAGTTAGTTGTGCATCTCAGTTCATTCCTTGAGGTCTAGCTCAAACAGCTAAGCTGTTTTCTGTGGACTGACGTCTAAATCCTAATCAGAGCTCGTTAACTCATACACATGTATGAGAGCAGTGCAGTGACGTGAGTCTGTGTGTGCGGTTTTATTTTCAGATGAGGAACAACAAAAAAACATCCATCCTTGTTAAAGAGGTGAACACCAAGAAGAGGCTGTTCTTGGTGTACAGGCCCAACACCGGCCGGCAGGTCAAACTGGAGACGTATGGAGACATCAAGAAGAAGTTCAAAAAGGTCAGATGACACCCTTTCAGTTAAACTGTGACGAGAAGAAGACAGACTGTTTTATGCGGCGAATCATAAATGTTTTGTCCTCCCTGTGTCAGGTCTTGTCAGAAGATGCCAAGCAGCACTGGACTGACCAGTACAGGTCTTCAGAAAAAATATGCTCTCACGCATTCTGGTATGTGCACTTCAGATCTGCATGTTGCTTGCTTTGCAGTCAGTTATTTCCATCTAATCCCACATTCAGTGATACTGTCAGAAACTACTCAGCAGAGCACTCAGTGCAGGTTAATCTACCAATGAAAACAGTGCCACTATTTAGAAATGGATTATCATACTTTTGCTGTTTTTTGTCCTGATTTACATAAATAATATAAAGACGGGACATCAGCAGCATCAACCTTTGATGCTACCATCACTCTGTGGTCGTGCTGTTGTGAACTTGTTTGTGTTATTCTGTCGTCAGGCGCGGTAACTGTAAGAAAGCGTCAGTGGGTCTGCATTGCGAAGTTGGTCTTCGGTGCAGGACGTACTACGTTCTGTGTGGTTCAGTGCTCAGTGTGTGGAATGAGCTGGAGGAAGTGCTCACCCCGGTCAGTGGAACCAACGTAAAGGTGCAGATTGTCCGACTCAGAACGGAAGACGGGCAGAGGATAGTTGGTAAGTTAAGTGACTGTTGTCTTAAAGGAAGAGTTTGCGTCTCATGTCTAAGTAGGGTTAGTGTCTCAGTGCAGCACTTGCCCTTTATGTTGTGTACCTTCTTATTCATCACACAGACATCTAATACAGTATTCCAGCACTTAAGAGTTCCTCTTTTCTCTCTCTCCCTCTTTTTAAACAGGGCTGATCATTCCAGCGAACTGTGTGTCTCCGTTAATTAACAAGCTCTCAACGTCGGACCAGTGCCAGCAGCTGGCTGTGCAGGAGCAGCAGAAGCGGCAGCAGCTCCACCCTCAGAGTCTGAGCCACACACCCAATACATAGTCTGGGGGCTTTAATCTCATCTCCACCCCTTAAGTTCACATCCCACTCTGTAGGGATCTCTGCACTGCGGGCTCCAGGACCACTGTTCCTTGTGCACAACCCTCATTGTCCTTGAGGATCAGAGGTGTGGCACCAACCTGTGGTGACTCTCAGATGTTAAGCAGTGGTTGTAAAGAGAAATTTTCTTTCTTTCTTTTCTTTTTCTGTGTTTCAAAAATTGTCATCTCCACAGACTCTTCCTTTCACCTGGAGATATTTGACAGGTGACGTATTTTCCTCTGACATTCAGAGTGAGAAGATTTGTGATACGACTTTAAGAGAGCATGTTGATCTCAGTTATCCACTCTTTGCCCATACTTCAACCTGTTTTATCCCAGAACCACCTCAGTATGAAGCAAGGACATTTTGTGGTCTGGACCAAAAGTAGATGGGTCAGAATCTACGGTCCTTCATAGTCTGTGAAAGGTCTCAGTTGGGCATATATTGCTGAACTACAATCCCATATTAATGTATGATAGAGACTCATTATACTAGATGTTATTCAGCACTACTGTAGTGTAATTATCAGTTCTTTTGAAGTAGACAAAGTGATGCAGTTTACTGCAGGAAACCTTTTTTTCCCCCCCTGATACACTGTAGCTGTCATATATGCTCATGGGGCAGCAAAGACCAAATGTCATTATTGTCAGGCTCCACTTGCATCTAAAATCAGGCCAGTGTTTTTTTTATTACTTTTTTTTTTTTTGCCCATCTGTTTTTCACACAGGTCTCAAATTCCTGAAGTTCCTTGGTTTGCTTTATATCTGACTTGATCATTTAGTTCCTCTTTGTCCATGTTGGAACCTGATCAGCCAGATATTTGGGAACGTGCCTTTGTGTGCGTACATGGAGCTGCTACAGTCAGTCCCCTTTACAAAGAAGTGATTTGGTTATCTTAGCATCAGCTGTCCTCGGAGTTCTTTTTATAGTGTATCAAAAAGTTTCACTGACATAAAACTGAACATTAAGCAAACTGGGGAACTAAATATCCAGCCATCCATTTATAATTTAGCATTTATTACTTAAAATTGAGACATTTGACAAATGCTTTTTTTGGCCTATATTATAGCTGTTAAGAGCAGTCGGCATTTTATCTCCTATGAGGGCATTTAACATTTACTATACCGTTGCTGTGAGTTGCTTTAAGGTGCAGGCGGTGAGAAACTGTTGATCATAAATGCAGCAGACAGACACTGCACTGAAATGAAACAATGGCACATAAGTTGGGTAAAGATTTCATTTTGGTTTCGTTATTTTCATTTATTTTTACCTTCTTTGGCTTCACTCCCACAGATCAGTTGTAGTGGATAGTTGTGTTCCAAGTGTCATTCTTTGTTCAAACATGGCGGCATTTGGATGCGAACTGTGGACAAACATGCTAAACAATTAAAGCTACATTACAGTGTTGTTAAATGTTTATGTAATGTTTAAAATTTGGCAATAGAGGAATTTCAGTCAAATGTTGGAAAAAAATAGCATTCGTCCCCATAAAATATGTTTAATAGTTTCATTTCTTGACTTGGTCTTTAGCTGGCTGCTGCTCAAAGCAGAGAAAATAAAAAAGGGCAAGGCATTTCTGAAAAATTGTGAAATCCACCTTTTGTGTGTGTGTGTGT
Source organism: Cichlasoma orientale (assembly GCA_034780415.1). Classification (NCBI taxonomy): domain Eukaryota; kingdom Metazoa; phylum Chordata; class Actinopteri; order Cichliformes; family Cichlidae; genus Cichlasoma; species Cichlasoma orientale. The sequence goes on from JAVDPK010002989.1 coordinate 283,975, forward strand.
GTGTTTAAGGTTTCGAAGCAGTCTGCATCACTGTGCCCCTCTCAGTGTTTTTCTTTCCTGTTTTTTATGTAAAACCGCTCAGGGGTTAAGCTCATAGGAAGACCCAAACACAAGAGTTTTACAGTGTATCTCAAATGCATGATTAGAACTCAGTGATCCTTGGACATCCTTGCTCAGTACAGTTGCTCTGTGTCTATTAGCTGTATTTACAGCTTGCATGTTTCAAACATGTTTCTCCAGTTCCTCTGCTTACTTGAGCTGAGTTGTAATTCAGATCTGTTGTACAGTTCACCTTTTCTGTTGAGCATTTGCCACCTCAGTCATATGTTCCATGATACTAGACCAGACTAAAGTATGGATACATGAGCTGTCCCAGTGGTGATAATTAAACAGAGGATGTTTTGAATCACACCCTAAACCTGTGGAGTGATCACCGTTAGGTGAAATAAGAAAGAACAAGTCTTTGTATCATTTGTACAGTTTGTAAAATTATTCAAACTGAAATTGTTCATGCAGCCCATCTTTATTTTTTCTTTTGCTCTCTAATTGGAAGTATCGTTTTAACTTGAATGTGCATCATGTACAGGCCAACAACTCATGTTATTTTATCTTTTGGGCTGCTGCTGACTTGGAAACATTGTTTTTTGAGTGCTGACAAAATGTCACTGCAGGTTGGCTCATCTGAAGTTGGAACACTTGAAGGACCTTTTTTTTTTTTCCTCCCCCCCCTTTCATTATTGCACGAGTTGCACTACTGACAAGAGTTGTACAAAAGTTCAAAGTTACCTGTATATGAGTGAGTGCAATGCTCAATAAAGCTTGGTATACTTCTACATTGTTGTGTGTTATAATATAGAAAAGCCACTAGATTACAGTAGGGAATTCTCAGAGTTCCAGATGATCAGAATTGAATTATTCCAGAAAAAATATTCATCAATTATTTAAAAAAAAAAACCCTGCAACTAACCATATGATATAACTCTATAATAATGTTGATGCTTTTTTTGTTATTTAAAAATGTTGCCACTCTTTTTGTATTTTTTTTTTTTTAAATAAAAGTGGTAGTGCTACTCTTAAAAAAAAATAGTTAAAGTACAGCTGGCATTATAGTGAATAAGTATAAAAAAATCATTGTGCACATTATAGTGTCTGCAGTGTATGAGAGCATTTATTGTAGAAGTATTACATTAGACTAGGTGTTGCTAATAAACTGGCAACTAAGTCTGAAATGCCATTCCATGATTCCCACACAATTTCTGTTGGTAAGTTGATACAAAGCTCACTGAACACAAAATCTTGTTGAAATACTCCCGTAGGTTATGAAGCAATCGTCCAGCTCTTTAAAATGTCAGACTAAGTAAATCATTTGTCTGCAAAAAAACCAAAACAAAACAGAAAAGCCCTCTAAACCTTAAACCTTTTATGATTGTTTTATTGATGATGAGCTTGCATCGTGCCAAGATTACAATTACCCTGATTACGAACATTTATTTTGAGATGAATTAACCTGAGACAGTGCATCCCCCCCCCCCCTCTCTCTTTTGTGGGCAAGGGTCTGGGTCATGACCCTGAGAGCCACGATTGGACCAAACCTTTGCTTTTGTGTGTCCAACCATGTGGCCAAGAGTACTGATGGGACACAAAGCGCCGAAATAACTCCTGAGCTCATGTTTAAAATCTGAAGAAGACCACGTCTTTAAAATAAGAGCGAATGCTTCCAACTTCATTTACTTCTCTTTTTGCTTAAAAACAGACTTATATCAGTAGTAATGGATGCGCCCCCGCAGACAAAGACTGGTACGCTCGTTTTCTTTCATACTTTACCTAAACAAAAGTATTTCATTGTATTAAAACATACAGCTGAGTGTGAAGTTTAACCTCAAATTAAACGTATCCACGTCTAGCTGCTTATTCTACTTTTAAAGTCCGGCGTCTTCTTTATAATGTAGTGTAAAAATATCACTTTAAAACATCTAAACGCTTATCGCGTTTAAACACGTTTCTTTAAAAAAAGTGTTTTAAAAGTGTAATTAAAGTAAACCCGATGATAAACGTTGGCAGATATGCTTAAAATGCGCGTTAAAGCGTGCACGAATTTGGTCGCTTTATGGTGAAAATGTGCTTTTTAAGCGTTTTCTTGATAATCCGCAGTGGATAGTAGCACTGTTAAAAAAGCACAGTGGGTGTCAATATAAAGTGACGGCCATATTTGCCGGTGCCGCTGTTGTAAACAAAAAGTGAGAGACAGACGCTTCACTGAATTTCGGGTCATTTTTATTTCTTTAATTTACAATGTCTTTGGGAATGTCTTACAAACCCAATGTCCATCAACACATTCCGGGAACTTCTGGGAACCAGGGTAAGGAAAAAACGGGGGAGAAAATCAAAGTATCCGTCTGTTAAATCGAGTGTTAAATTCGGGGTCTCGGAGAATACCTGGAGAAAGACCGTGTCTGTAGTTTTTGTCCAGTTATATATATAGGGTCAGATCCTGGGAGCTAGGCTAATTCATATCCGCCATTATTACTAATGTAAAAGAGCGCCATCCGCGATACGAGTCGGCGGAGAAACACGGTGGGGATGTGAAAGGAGACGGCGGCGGTTCCTACAGTGTCGTTATCCGTCGTCCGGGGTCGCGGTCCCGCCGGGTGGGTGCCGTTACACGGTGACAAAAATGTATCACTTATGTCTTCTTGAGCCAGCCTTGTTCCGTTTCCTCCATGATGCTCCTCGGTCGGAGCTGCCGATTGATCTGCCTCGAATTTTTTTATGTCTCTTCGAGGACATCTCGTGTTGGAGGGTGAATATTACAAGCGAACAAAGCGGCAGGGGAGCGGTGATTATGGAGGGTGCATGCGGTGGAGGAAGTATTCAGAACCCCACTTTCATTGTTTCATTGTATCAGAAAAAAAATATCTGCTCAAAGTAAAATGTATCTGTTATACAGAGAAATGCATGAACGATTACTGGGACTAATTAAAAAAATGTAAAACAAAAGAAATAGGATTTGTCCTTTTAAGGCAAACTGCTGTTGGTGTACAAATTGGTGTGTGTAGATATTTGCTAAAATTGTAATTCAGAATTTGTTTTAGTGACAAGGAAATCTTTTCTATTTTAGCACATAAATACAATGCACAATGCATCTTCTCTTTAATGTGGCCCTAATATTCCCCTGACTGATATTTTCTTATTTGATTGTTAATATTGATGCTTCAGTGCTTTTGCAGAATTTTACTATTCCATCTGAAAATACTTTTACCTACTTTATTTTAGTTCAGAGGTTCAGGCTCCTCTAAAAGGTTGCCAGATAAATCTGAAGGTCATCCTGTGGTTTAAACTTCAATTTCATCACCCGCCCATTTTCATAAGTCTCTGGCAAACCAAGATGATATCAACTATGCCCAACAGAAGAAAAGTTACCAGCCTTCAAAAAAAGTACATTTTATAGCATTATTCTGCTGGTTTGCCTAATTTTTAATAGTATTGCCTAATTTATTAGATTTAGATTAATCTACAGTAATGTGCAAATTCTTGAGCAACCTGTCATTTCTTTTTGTTATGCAAGGAAAATGGGAAATAGCTGCAGAGGTTTATTGAAACGTGCAAACATAAATGGAAACACAGTAGATGAGGCAAAAACAGAGTTTGTACAATTGTAAAAAGCTTGAACGTCAATATTTGGTATGATCACCTTTATTCTTCAGCGCAGCCTGAACTCTCTAAGGTAAACTTTCCTGTGATGGCTTTTTGGTGGGCATTCCAAAGCTCTTCTCTGGATCTCGGCTGCCATTTTTCCATTCTCTGTCTAGATGATCCCGTACCGTTCTCTGTCTGGGCTCAGGGGAGGCCATGACTGATGCTCTTCCAATATGTGTTTTTCTATCCAGGCAGGCTTTTGCTGCAGTGGCAGTGTGTTTGGGATCATTGCCATGCTGAAAAATGAAGCCGTTGTCAAACACTTTCCAGTGGTATTGCAACATCGGACGGTACTTTTTTGCATTCACGGTCCACTAATTTTGACAAGATCCCCAACGCCACTGGCCCCAAACCATGACTGAGGCTTCACCGTGTTTTACAGATGGCTGCAGACAATCACTGTTGTACCTCTCTCCTGACCTCCTCTGTTCGCAATGATTTGAACCAAAAATCTGCCAGTGACTTTTCAGTCCAGTTCTTGTGTAACTACCTCAGCCTTTGTTCCAGTTTCCTTTCCTTAAGCACGGCTTCTTCACAGTCACCCTTCCACTGATTTATTTCTGATGAGGTAGTAGGTAGGTGGATCCCGATGCATGCGCTATTTTATGCCTGTCAGACTGTGTTATCTTTGATATTTTTTGTAGAGTCAACTAAAGAAATGGGAATAAATAATCAGGCTGCTAGTAACAAAGTGCCTAAAGATGCAATTTTTAAATTGGTTCTTTGCTAAGTTGCCTTTTATGTGTAGACACAACACTGGTTTCTTTCTTTCTTATGCTTAAATGATTCATAGATCAATGTTAAGTGGCTTAACAAAGAAAAAGAACATTCCTTTGAAAGTGATCAGGTACGAGGACTGGACTGAAAATGAGTGAAATACCAGCCCGCACCAAAGAAAAACTATTGCTCAAGACCACTTTAGAAAGTCTAGCTTCTTGGAAACAAAATTTAAAGAAATGAGGGTTTGCTTGAAACTTTTACACAGCACTTCAAATCAGTAGAATAATTAGTAAGCAGTAAGCAGAGCTTTAAAATAAGTAGCGGAGTAAATGCTGTCCTTCAGACAGAGCCCTGTTTGCTGTAGGTATCCGACTGCTCTTAATGTGCAGCAAAGTTCACAAGAATTTGGACAAATTTAAACCTGGTGGCAAACAAAGCAGGCAGGTAATTCGGCAGCTTTGTCTCCGTGTGAAGCAGCTGAGCTGATCTCTTTTCTTCATGTTTGAGGTTGCTGAATGGGTGGTTTTGATTGCGAGTACAGTAACAACCACTGCTGCTGTTGACTCTAGAAAATCATTTCCTTTCACTCCGCCTGGACTCACTGTCTTGCGGTGCGGCCTCTTTGCTGTTTGCTCTGTGTGTCAGAGAGGAGAGCCTTCAGCTCCACCATAAACTACACCCGTGGCGCTTGGACTGAATGTTGGAATGTATTTTAGTCGCAGACGTCCTTCGAAAAAACATTTTAAAGTTTACGCGTCTTTTTTTAGACGGCGATGTGAGACGCACGCACTGTGAAGCCCTGCACCATCAGCATCACCTTCCTGTTGTTTCGCACACCACAATGACTGAATAGCCAAGCGTGCTTCCTTTGTGAAAATGCTGACTATAAGAAAAAAAAAGTGCCCTTTAATCTTACAGGTTCTCTAAAGTGCTTTAAAATGTGTTTTTCATTCACCAATTCGCACATCCACTCTCCAGCTAGTAGGAGCAACTTGGGTTTCAGTTTTTTGCCCAAGGACACAAGGGAACACATGAAGGGAACTGACGGCCAGCTCCCTGATTAGTGGATAACCTGCTTCAACACTTCAGGCATGGCCGCCTTCTTTATCAGTACTGTTGAGCTGCAGTTTTGCATATATCTGCATATATTGCATTTACTTCTTCTGAGGCAATAAAAACTGAAATGGAATACGAACCCTGTGCAGGTGCATGTAAGTTTGATTAGGAAAATGTACTTGAATAAAAATGGCTGATGTAGTTGGACGATGCTTTGATATAAAATCAGGTTGGAGTTAAAATTTTCCTGTTATTATTGAAGTATTGATATGGATGGTTTTTATTTGTTCACAGTTGGAAACCTTCAGTCTCCCTCAGCAGCCAACCTGGCCACGCTGCAGTCCTACAGGCCCCTTCTGAGCGACTATGGACCTCCTTCTCTGGGATTCTCACAGGTAACTCCTAATCTGAATGCACACCTGATCTTCACAGATAGTTTTTAATCCAGCTTTTTCATATTTGGTCAATTTTTAAAAGAGCAGAGGCGGAAATACTCCGATTTTCCTTTATAACAGCATAGTTCTTAAACCCTGTATCCTACATTTCCCACAATGCAAAGCTACCCAAGCTTGTTAAGGCAAAACAAAAAAACCAAACTTGAAATGTTAACTACTCCCTCAGTTTTCCTTCATTGCCACAGAAAATATAAAAAAGTTGTTTGTTGACTTTTATTTGTGTAAAACTGGAGAATATTGCCTTCATTCATTCATAATAAATGCTGCAGTCCAGGTTTCAACATAGCCTATATTTAAGATGGCAATAAACCATCATCAAACCATCCACTGTTGGTCTTTTACACAGCGACAGCACAGCTCGGTGATGTTAAAATGTACGCTGTCTGCATGCAGATGAACTGCTTGATATTTAAGTTTCTAGCAATGATATCTACAGTATTTTTCTGGTATATTTATAGATGTATACATTGAGAATATAAACTGTAAATCTGCTAGCTAATTATGTTGTGTTCTTACAGATTGTGAATCCAGTGTGGGGCCTTTCTGTGTGGGTGTGAATCAGAATATGAATGGTTGTCTGTCTCTCTGTGTTAGCCCTGCTATAGATTGGGGACCTGTCCGGGGTGTTCCCTGTCTCTTGCCCCTACCGAATGACTGCGCTCCTCACCCTGTCTATGAGGGAGAGGCCAGCCACCCTTCGGAGGAAGCTCATTTCCGCCGCTTGTATCTGCAGTCTCGTTCTTTCAGTCCCTACTCAAAAGCTCATGCCCATATGTGAGTGTAGGGACATATATTGACTGGTAAATCGAAAGCTTCGCTTTCATGCTCACCTCTATCTTTACCATGAGGTGGAGCGTCCACATCATTGGAGATGCAGCCCCAATTTGTCTGCCAATGTCCCGGTCCCTTCTCCCGTCCCTCATGAACAAGACCCTGAGATACTTAAACTCCTCAGCTCAGGGTAGCAACTAAGTCCAACACCCACAGGAAGCAAGGCCAACTTATTAGCGATTGCCTGAATGGCCTGCAACAATGGACCAGACACCCCATACTCCCGCAGCACCTCCCACTGGATACCCCGAGGGACACGGTCGAATGCCCTCTCCAAATCCACAAAACACATGTAGCCACACACTCGTAACTACCACACACACTCGAATATCCTCAAGAGGATGAAGAGCTGGTCTAGAGCTAAGTTTGCTGTATAGAAAGTAATTAAATTGTTTGGTGTTTTTTTTTTTGTGGCCAGTAGCAATATACGAGGGGTCAGTAAAAGTCTGACGTGCTGGCCTGCTGTCCCAGTGGGGTAGAAATGTCATATTGAGCACTGCAGTGATGTCTGTCCTAGCCTGATTTATTTTTCTAGATTTGTGTATGGACAGTAAGGTGCTAAGTTAAGAACTATACTATATGAGGGTCATGATCTTCAATTTAGACCTCACTCTCCACCCCAGATACAGTCGCTAATCTTTGGTTAACAGTTAAAGCAGAAGCATCAAACTGTACTGTGCAGATAAGGCTTCACTTTGCAAACCAGAAACCAGTCTAAATGTATTGAGCCTGACTGATGTTTGCTTTAACTTCAGGGCTCTACTGGCAGCCAAGTGCCTCAGAACAAATATGCAGAGCTGCTGGCCATCATCGAAGAGCTTGGAAAGGAGATCAGACCCACATACGCTGGAAGTAAGAGTGCAATGGAGCGACTGAAAAGAGGTAACCTTGATATGCAGAGCGATACAAAAGCAGTGCACAAGCATTAACGTTTATCAGTCTAAATGTGTATTTGTTCTTCTTCAAAGGGATAATCCATGCCAGGGGGCTGGTGCGTGAATGCTTGGCTGAAACGGAGAGAAATGCAAGGTCCTAGCTAAAAACACACGTTCCTCCCTGCAAGAAGAACTACCTTTCATGAGGAAAAAATAAAACTTGCATGGCGTTTCCTTTGCAAGGAGGAAGTAAATGAACAAAGGATGGAACAGCAAGCTCCTTGAGAGAGAAAAAAATTACAGTAATGCAATTTGTGACTCCTGAGGGTTCTGGAGGATCATTTCAATCATTTGTGGGTTATTGGAATTAAAATGAGAGGATAACATGTGTTTTTTACGCCCCATTTTTGGGATCATAGTTTCGACTTCATATTTAAAGCATTGGTTATGCATGCAAATGGGCCCATGGGTTAATTGTAGACACAGCATGGTGTGTGCAGGTGTAGATGGAGAGGACTTTTTTTTTTCATTTTGTTTTACTTTTTTTTTTTTTTTTTTTTGATAGTGATTGGTCTGTTTTTCAGACCCCAATAACACCTGGATAAGTGAGGGAGGGACAGAGATGTGCCAAATCTGCCGAGGTTGTTTTTGGTATCAAAGGGAGGGAAAAAAGGAAAATGCTGTTAACTTGCATCTTTGTATGTATTTATTACTCAGTGTAATAAATTGTATTTTCAATATAGTTGTCACTGTGATTCATTGTTTTCTGGTTTTAAAAAGCACATTACTTTTGCCATGGCCTATTAATTAATTATATTTGGCCTATTAATAAATATTACCTCCTAGCAGTGTCATAGTGATACAGCTGTTTGGGTGTATTGTAGAAGCAGTCTGCATGCCTAGGTGTTTGATTTTATACACCTGTGGCCATGGAAGTGACTGGAACACCTGAATTCAATGATTCAAATGGGTGAGTGAATACTTTTGGCAATATAGTGCATCTCAACAACAACAGCCCCTGATGGCTCTCAGAGGAGGAATACTACTTGGTGAAACCTCTGTTCCCACCAGCATTTTGACTTTTGTGATTGAGTAAACATTTTGTCAAATGCATTATTTTTAATTCTACTTTGGAATAAAGCAGACTTATCCATGCCAAAAAAGGGAGAAAAATAATTTTCTTTCAGAACTCGTGACTGACAGACTGACAAAGGTTGCTAATGTGTAACATTCACAAATGATCATTTGCATATCATGCAAGCTTTAGTTATTTCCAGTCCCTGTACAACCATAGTGAGTGCTTAGTTTGCATTGCCAGCAAAAACTCAGACATGAGTGGCTGAGTTTTTGCTGACCTTTGTCAAAGATTGTGTTCATAAATTTTATGGACAGAATTTCTAGGCACGACCAGTATGGGGCTGTTATTGTAGCAAAAACATTTGTGTGTCCATAACTGAATCCACATGTGTGCATTGCAATCTGTGTGGAGATTTGTGTCCTATAAGCCGAGGGCCGGAGGGTGGAGAGTTTGGTGTTCTCAGAATCTCGCCGCAGCTCTTTTGCAGCTAATGTGGTTCTCTTGGCTTCAGGTGGCGATCTCCAGCTTGTGCGTGGGTGGTTTGCAGCTGAGTGTGCAGAAGGTGGGATAAGAATTAGTACCTCCAACTCTGTGGTCACCAGGTGTGGGTATTGGCAGAAAGAATGAGATCATGCATACAAGTGGCGGAAATTAACTTTTTCCGAAGGATGTCTGGCTCACCCTCAGAGATAGGGTGAAGAGTTTGGTCATTTAGGAGGGACTCAAGTAGAGTTACTACTCCTCCACATCGAAAGGAGCCGGTTGAGGTGGTTCGTGCATCTGGCCAGGATGCCTCCTGGACACCTCTTTGGTGAAGTGTTCTGGGCAGATCCTACCAGGAGATTATGTCTCTGACCTTCCGGGTTCATTTCATATATTCGAGACCTTAGAGAATATGAAAAAAAATTGTTGTACTTTGTTTTATTTTCAAAGGGTATCTCAAAATTTCTGGAGCATTTTCACTGGACTAATTGATTTAACCACCTCGAGAGCATTAATTTGGAACTGATTTGGACAACAAATAGTATCCAAACAATTACAATATTTTTTCTTAACAATTAGCAAAGTGTAATTTAAAGTTGTACCTTTATCAACAAAACGGCTTCAACAGAGCCTATTTTTCTGAGTATGTGTGTACTTTGAAGGACTAGTACAGAAACAATGTTACATTTATTTTTGTGTATTTGTTAAATTCTTTCATGTTACATCCATAAATGAAAGTTGTCTAAAATGAAACCTGTTATTCACCGGTTCAAGAATGGAGCAAAACTTTTACTTTGAAACACTAAAATGAGTAAGAAATCAGAAAGCCTTCGGGACTTTAGTTATCTGTCTTAAAAACCTCAATTTAAGTGAATAAACACTCGCCACTTTATTGATAATATTTACATTCCTCATGCTTTTTGTTTCATCTGTGGTCCCAACAGATGTGTACACCGCTTTTCCCCAAATAGCCAATAGAAACACTGAATGAAAATGACAGCCAATCACAACTCTGTATTTCAGATCGTATTTTGACCAATAGTGGTGCGGGCTGTGAATGCTACAGCAGCCAACGACCACTGCAGTGCAGCAGCCAACCAGCAACCAGCTAGCCAGCTAGACTACTCACAGAGAAATATGGATGAAATAACAATACAAGTTAACAGGTATGTAACTCTTTATTAAATGTAGCCCGTCAGCGCGACGCTGTCTTCTGTTTTATATTATTTATTATATACCCGCGTGCGCTATAATTTCATCCGCACGCTCCAGCGTGCCTACGCTGTGCTTACAAACCTGTAATAAACCAACTTAGCCAAACTGAGCTAGCTAGCTAACCATTTTGAACTGCTCGTCAGAGGTAGTTATCGTGCTAGCTTGGTAACTTAGCCTAAGTAACTCAGGCTCCCGCAGAGTTGACAGGAAACTTCAGCCGTCTGCAGCATCGGCTGCGCTGGCTGACACCGTAGCTAAAACAGCTAATGTAGCTTTTTATTAAATGAACCAACCCACTCCATGTGTAACTCTATATATCTGTTGATTACGTTGTTATTGGCTAAGTTAATTAGCTGTCCAATTAAAGGTCGGACGAGCTCTCACACACAGGAAACACAGGTCATGGCAGATAGGCTGGCATAAGCTGCTAAGGCGTAACATTCACAGATTATCCTGAACATTTGCACATTATGCTCTTGTTTATGTCTTGTTTATGTTGCTTATTTTTATACCAGCCTCTAGATGTAAGGTCAAAGTGATTTAGTGCCTGTTCTAGGTTTTTACACGTATTATGCACCAGTTCCTCACGTATTAATGCTTTATTGTGTTCACAATTGAGCAACACTTCCTATTATTGAAGTTGAGAAAACAAGGAAGTGTAATTAACAGCACTCTGAACTCCTCTCCTTTGGTCCCTAGCTGTCAGACTGACCTCCTCTGCATGGGCCCATAAAAATGTCCACAGATGACAGTATCTCAGAGGATGTGTCCAGCTCAGGGGCTTTGAGCCATTGCCATGTCAGTGCTGATGGGGATGTGGGGAAGGAGAGCGAGAACTCTCTGGTGTCTTCTGAGGGGACGTCAGCCTCAGGACTGGCTGTCTCTGAGGGGAGACACACGACCTCCCAAACAACAGGAGGCACTGTGGAGTGCAGGCCCATGGACATCACACCAGCATGCAACAAGATCAGGTACAGTGACTTTCCTTACTGATGCTAAAGACAAACAGACAAAAGTCTCTCTGTTTAGAGATAAAACATATTACAGTACATCTATATAAGGAAATGTCAGTATTTTCCCACATATACAGTGTGTTTGTATCTCTTAAATATTTGAAGTTTTTCTAGTGCAGGTGTGTTTCAGGTTTCTGAATTTACTTATATTTTAAAGGAAAGTGATTAACATTCACTATCTATTTGTGTAGATGATTTTGTCCATCATTGTGATGGCTTTATTTGTGTAAATTTGAACATATGTAGGAGTCTTGATTAAGATGCAGTGACTGCAATTTTCTGTGCCAATTTTAATATATATTTTTCTGACCTGCTGATTTACATTTTATCCTGTTACAGTTTTTTTTTTCTAAGAACTATAATTGACAGTATACATGATTATTTCTCTGAATTTCCTTTAATGGAGCTTTTTGTGTCATGTTAATAATATGACACCTGCCATTAATTAATTATTTTTATCGCTTTAATTCAGACTGGGATTAAATAGCTCCAGGTTACTGGCCAAAGAAGTATTATCATTAAGGAAAAACAATCACAACCCATTATATATTACATTTTGCTTCAAAGGAGATAAATGGGATATTGCTACGAAGGAGAACAGTCACACTTGTTAAAGTCTGCATTGCAGTGATGTGCAGAAGTAAAGTGACATGTTAAATTTGCCAAAATGGTACTTACCAGCTACAGGAAAGGCTAAAGAATTTGGCTATATCTGAACCTGTTCCCAGTCACCAGCCAGTCAACTGATGCATCTTTTGTAAGTAAGTAGTAGAGCTTGAGGAATATTAGATCGTTGGAGCAAATGCTGATTATTATGGAATAAAAATTTAAATACTGATATACATATTGGGTGGTATTTTTATAGTTATACATATGGCGTGTTAGAGTAATACTGGAAGAGGAAAATGATAGGGCCATTGTGTGAAATTTATTTCACAAATTAAATAGTAACTTATGGTGCTTGCCACTACCTACTGCTCAAATGTGATGCTACTAGGGTCTATTACATGTACTGCAGACACTGTTGAGAAACAAAAGTATCAGAACTGCTCTGCAGGATAAACTGTGCGATGACACTGTTTTCAAATAACCCCAAGGATATTCTTCTACATTATATTGCATAAAAAATATTTTCAATGTCAGTGCATATTGAGCAACATACTGGATACTGAAAAATCTGAAAGGCCAATAACTGCTGCAAATACTGGCTAGGTGACATATCAGTCTCTTCTAATAAGTAGCCATCTTTATAATTTTGTTTTGTGGCATCTAAAATGATGCTCAGGTGTCTCTTTTGCTTCTCAATACTGGCTGGAGAAACATATCTAATAATTACATTTTAATACTTAGGTACAATATAGTAACAGTATCCAATTTTGTTACAGGAGTCTATGTCTGAGCACAGATGAAGCCTTTGAACAAGGGAAGACCCTCCCATTCATCAATCCCAGCTCCTTGGAGACTCTTAGGGCCCTGGTGCAGGAGATCCAGAGCAGCGGAGAGACAGACCCTGAGATCTGGAAGGACTGTGAGGTAGGAAAATACCACAGAGCCTGGAAGACAGTAGTTATTGTAGAACGCTGATGATGAAGTATAGTTAGAGTTTGCTGCTGTAGCAGTTTGTTCTTGTGCACTGTGTTTGGCAGCTGGCAGCCTCATTTCAGAGTTGTCACATGTATCTTTTGTGCAAATTACACCTGACAGTAAGATAGATGCAGACATTCGCAGACCCCAACACACATTCGCAGACCTCAACACCCCACCTAGCACCACTGCAGCTGATCTTTTCAGACACGGGATGTGATTTCCAGAGAACAGACAACTGTGATGCTCTACAATGCAAAGGCACTTTATAGCACAGTTCATCAGGCTTGAAGGATTTCAGTGTGTACACCTGGGTACACTGCACTCTTTTCTCAAGCTTTAATTACTGTATGAGGAAATCACTAGATAATACAATTCTTACTATCTCTTCTCCCTCTCTAATGGAAGTTTGTGTCATAATTGTGGTGCACAGCTGTGCTTTCTGAGCCCTTCATAAATACACGTGTTCTTGCACTCATCTAGTGTGCAGGGAAAATTTTTTTTTTTTTTTGCTCTCAACTCAAAATAAATTTACGTATAAAGCACATTCATTGTCTCAGTGTCTGTTAACCTGTCCTCATGCATTTCCTGCTGCTCTGGATTCAGTTTGCCTTTTGCTTTATATTCTTTGGACTACTTCATCAAAATTATTAGGTGTGTTTTGAGTTTAACCCTTGTGTATTTCTACATCCTGCATTTGGGTCCGTATTCTGCGATTCATGACAGTGGGACCTGAAAATGGAGTAGGGGTGTCGAAGGTCAGTGATGTAAGAAGTGGCCAAACCATGAAGGGCTTTGCAGACAAACAGAAGGATCTTGAAATCAATTCTAAACCTCTCAGGCAACCAATGGAGAGAAGCTAAAGCAGGTGTAATATGAGTTCTGTTTTTGGGTGCCTGTGACGATCCTAGCAGCAGCATTTTGGACAATCTGAATCTGTCTAGTGTACATTGAGTTTATTTTTTCCCCCATCTCATTAGTTTGATTCTGCTCACCTGTGTCTTGTTTTCCCCAGCTGTATTCTCTCTCCTTAATTACCTCATATGTGTATTTAAGAGTGCCTTAGGTCTTTGTTGAGTCCTATTTTTTGTCTCACTGTGTGTGTTTTCCTCCATGTTACTGTTTGGATCATAGGACTATTTTCTTCCGCTTTGTAGATTTGCTGCCTCAGCCTAAATAAAGTTTTTTTTTTTTTTTTTTTGTATATTAAATCCATCTCCAAGTCTGCATATGGGTCTGCATTCTACTTAACTCATGAGTCATGACACCGCTTCCACTTTCTTTTTGATTTTCTAAATTCCCTTCTAAGAGCGCTAGTGGTATCATTGAGCCAGGGTGACACAGCACACACAGAGGTTCAGCCAGACACAATTATACTGGTACGGTGGAGGTCGAAAATTTGTTGATGCACACCACCTTGTTGTTCTCTCTCACTTATTTATTCACTTCTGTAGTGTGTTTATATGCACTTAATTAACCAAATGATTTCCCAGCTAGATTTCTCCGTCATGCAGTATAATAGGGAGTATATTGGCCACACCCATGGTTGTGCTCATACTGTTTCTGCATACACAGGCATGTTCAGACAAAGATATAGGCAGATGTTGATTTTCATGTCGCACGTACTCTCAAGACATGTTTAAGGAGAGATGATTTATGTTTGAGATGGGTTTTTTGTTTCAAATGCCCGGTGCTGGGCAGTGAGCACAGGGCCCACTAGAGGATCCTCAGGTCACCCTCATGAAATCTGTTTGCTTATTTGGTCAGAGACATTCATACCAGTGGCCTGCTTGAGGTCATTTTGTAGCTGTGGCAGTGCTCATCCTGTCCCTCCTTGCACAAAGGAGCAGATAACAGTCCTGATGATGGGTTAAGGATCTTCTATGGCCCTGTCCAGCTCTCCTAGAGTAACTGCCTGTGGAATCTCTCCATGCTTGTGAGACTGTGCAAACCTTCTGGCCATAGCACATATTGATGTGCCACCCTGGAGGAGTTGAACTACCTGTGCAACCTCTGGAAGTTCCAGGTATCGACTCACGCTACCAGTAGTGACACTGACCCTAGCCAAATGCAAAACTAGTGAAAAAACAGTCAGAAACGATGAAGAGGAAAAAAATGTCAGTGGCCTCCACCTGTAAAACCGTTCCTGTTTTGGGGGTTGGCTCATTGTTGCCCCTCTAGTGCACCTATTGTTAATTTCATTAACACCAAATCAGCTGAAACTGATTAACATCCCCTTTGCTACTTAACTAGATCAATATCCCAGAAGTTTGATTTAGTGCTATACTCTGATTAATAAGTGTTCCTTTAATTTTTTGAGCAGTATATAATGCACAAAGCAACACATTTGCTAAATCCAAAGCTAACAAAAACTACTGACCTAATAGGCCTATTACTATCACTGCCCCTTCCTTTACTATAATTACAGTTGTTTTATTATTCAATTTATGTGTTGCTCAGATGCAGTTTTAGCCTCATTCTTTACGCTACAACCATGGTAGCAGTTAATGGTCTTGGTCTTGGGTTTTCTATTAAATTTAACGTAGGCTGACATCAGTAAGTACGGGACTTTAGTGCTGTAGTCAGCCTCTGTTTTAGGATTATATAAGGACCTATAGCTTCATGAATTTGAATTATTTGCACTCAGCTGCAGTAAATGAAGCAAAAACAGAAGGGTTTTCTGATCTTAGCTTTTATCTGCTGTTTTCTAAGCGAACTGATTGGTCAGGTAATGATGGTTTTGAACAAGTTGATCTGGAGCATAACCTGCTCCAGAGCCCAGTTAGTTGTGCAGCATAAGTTACAACAGTGACTTTCCCCTTGTATGAAGTGAACTACCATCATAAATGTAAAAAATCCAGAATTAAACTTGAACTTACCTTACTGATCTTAAAGCTTGGTTTGTAGTACAGACCTATGTTAATTGTGTGTTTTTAAATGTCCAGAATCACTAGGTAGTCTTCAGTCTTTTGGCCTTTTGTAATTCAGACATAGGTTTAGGACAATCACAGTGAGTGTTTGCCTTTGCAGCATAAAGACAAAACAGGAACGTCAACGTGTATTGACAGTGATAAAACTGACCCTGGCTCCACCCCCAGTTGATTTACCGAGGGGAACGTCTTGCTGTGAGTAATGATAGCACGTGATGCTGTTTGTTTTTCTGCAACAGGGTCGATGGCTGCATCTGTTTCAGCTGGTTGAGAAGCAATACCAAGAGCAAATACTTGCTCAGCAAGAACAATACCAGTGCCAAATACAGGTAAGCCTGCATTGAACATCATGTGCTGTCCCATGAATTTGGACCACCTCAAAAAGGAGATGGTCCTAATAAGTACATTGAGAGCAAATGTTTACATGTCCACTAAAATAATTCGTCTTTTTCAGTTGATTCAGGATGAAATTAAGGCCCTGGTTCAGCTCCAAAACCGCCAGGCTAGTGCCCAGCCACACGCAGAGTTCTCCCCAACTCCTGTGAACAAAACTACCACAGACATGAAGGACTATATTTTCCCCCCGGTCTCTAGTGAATGTACAGTCCCCAAAAATGTGTCCAGTGACAATGACAGTCTGGCAGCCCCTGTCCATACTCCTTTTAGCTCCCCATCACCTCCGCTCCCCAGGTCCGAGACCACCAACCAGCGGGAGGAGGGTGCAGCCACAGTGCTCAGCAGTGGATATGGGACTTTGTCCACTTGGGAGTCAGGTCTGGAACCTGCAGGTTCACCAGGGGAAGATGAGGATGTTGTTCAAAGAAGCGAGAAGCATCACTGGTCCACTATCTTCCAGAAGGATACAGAGACAACTGTCACTGGCTGCCAGCAGGATTTTTCCAGTGAGAGGTCTCTCGGAGTGAATGACCCACTAGTGTATCAGCAGAAAACCTCTGGGTATGTCTAAGGTTAAACACTCCCACATTAACCAGAGATTGGAAGGAGGTACTGTGGTGTTTTCTTAAGCCCTTTCTAACTTACACTTTCTATAACCATAAGAGCATCCATTTTCAGATGCTCTTAAATTTATGGACAAAGTCTAACAGTAATAAACAGACATGGTAAAAGGCATGTTGGCACTCCTTCAGCTGCCAAACTGTTTTAATATATGTTGAGTTTCCCCTCATTCACTTTGCTTTACATTTTCACATATGTGATAGACTGAAGAGTTAATGGAAGAGTCTTTAATGTGATAAAGGCTGAGTCTGTGACAGGTCAAATAAAAAAAAAAAAATCCAGCAACCACTACTGCTCACATGTGGCATAGTAAATACAGAACAACAAAGGACTGAAGTGACTAGATCAGCCTTAGATGAGCTTATTGCCACAATACTCAGTCAAGCTTTTTGAGTCATTATTGGACAGATGTCTGATCAAAGCATCCCTGATTGATTTAAGTTTTCAGATAGCATGTGTCTGAGAAATAATACTTTTACTTACCCTGAGCTGTTCTGCTAACAGCACCAGCCAGCAGTTAACCTCCTGGGCCCAGCGGCAGAAACTCAGGCCCAAGAAGAGCAAAGCAGGACAAGCATCATCCCAAATGCCCGAGTACCAGGAGCAGCCTCGCAGCCCCAGAGAATCCCATAGTCAAAACACTCTGGAGAGCACAGATTCCCAGGACCAGGTATAACTCAGCAAGTGGTGACAGCTGCTTCTCCAGGACAGATAAGATTTTGCATGAATAAGATAAGCAGTGAAACACACAAAAAACAAAACAGTGCATAGTGTTCATCTGTAGTATTTTTTGTTTTTGGTGCATTTGTCTGTTGTGGTCGTCCTGATTACTTTCCTGCTGTTGAGTCTAATCTACTCATCTCTATTGGTTTTCAGCATCAGCCAGCTGGGCCGTCTTCCAGCTCTTTCCCCCTGAGGAGGAGTGATAGCCTGATGTCTGAAGCCTCAGGTAAGAATTCACCAACTCAGGCAAAACACACAGCGACTGTGTTTGGCCACTGTAGAATACATACAAATAAATACAACACAAAATATATACATATAATACAAAATAAAATATACAAACTATAAATATAATGCAATTCATATAAAGTAAAAATAAACAGTACAGGACGTTACACTTATTATGGAAGATGAAGCCCCTGCCATATTTGTGCTTGCTAGCTGTGCTTCATCATTAATCTCGGCCCCAACTTAGTACATTTGCTGTTCTGCTTGATGTACGTCACCAGGTAGAAAAAATGGAAACATATGTCTGCACACACCTGGAGAGCTGATTTCTGTGTTTCAGCCAGCCAAAACGACCAAAACTGCAGTCGTTGGTGCCTCTGAGACCCAAGCTCATTTCCTCAGCTGTTCACAGTAGTTTTTTATTTTTATTTTACTTCCACACTGTGGCTCAATCGTGTGTTTTTAACAATATGTGGACAACACAGAAGCTCTGTGGAACAAGAATAAGATATTTCATATACACACACATACACATTTTATTCAACTACATTCATTGTTTAGGTGTATTTTTGGTATTTTTTATTGGCTTTGTTGATAACAAGAAATTTATAAAATAGATGTCAGCTGAATATTGGTATCAATATTGGTCCATGCTGGCCCAGTTGATAGATAATGGGATATCAGCAAATAGGGTTTTAGATTCTTTGTGTCAATTCAGTTTTGTTCTGGCTAAATGTTCAAAAATAGGGCGGTGCAGAACTGAAAGACTGGTCTGAAACTGGGCTGTCATTTTTATGATGATTTCATTGTTTCTTTGGTACAAAAACTAACATAAAACAAGAAAAAACAAACAGTAGTATCGGCACTGGTTATCACCCAAATTGTTATTCTAAACGTTGCTAGTAGTATCAACTAATGAATTAACTAATTACCAGAGTTCTTGTTTATCTTGGTGTATTTTAGGTTGGCCAGCACTGCCAGAAATATCTAATAACTAGAAGACGTTCAGTAGAGCACATCCCTCACCCAACCCAAATTTTCTATGAGGCGATACTGCAATATCTTCCACCCAGTGTCATCATACTCAATCATGAATAATTTTCAGCATTCTGGATCATTAGATCCGGAATCCTCCATCAATCATGAACAAACTTTGCTATATGACAGAACTTATGGGCAAAGTAAACATATGGTTTCAAACTATGTTTCCAAATGATTGCATATAGTAATTACAGTAAATTATTTCTATTTTAGGCCTCACTTATTGGCGTTTGAATGAGTGTGAGCTCTATCACCCCCTACCAGAAAGCTTTGACAGTGGTGCTTATCTCCTTCTGCAAGAGGCATCCATGAGTCTTGTGAGTTATAATATTGCAGTTAACAGTGGCATCTGAGACTGATACAAAATACATGGTTTGCTTATTGTACACATTTGCATTTGAGGTGATTCACTGTTAATACTGTGAGGTTTGAGGTCTTATCTTGGTCTTCTTTAGACTCCAGGGAGTCAGGAACCCCAGCTGTCTCTCAGAGAGATCTATCAGAACAAGCAAAGAGCAGATTGTAAACGTTCAGACTGGGAAGGCTCTGCTACTTCTGTTCCTTTGTCACCGCAGGTATGTCACATAACTCAAGCTCTCCAAGATTGTAGATATCTTTAACAAAAGATAAAGATAATGACACAATTAAACATTTATGTTCTGAAAATACAATATGTAACAGTATTTTAAAAAATAGGGCCATAAAAATACAACTGACTGGTGACTTGTTAATCTTATGTAGTAAATTTCACATTCATAAGTTCAGATTTTCTTACAGTTCATCTGTGTTTCTGCTTCAGATGCTGACACTGGAACCAACAGCTAACATGCGGCAGTCAGATCGTACCTCTGGCTTCACTTCACCCTCTCACTTCAGCAGCCCCTCGTTCGCCAATCAGCCCCACCTCTACCCCAGAGTCGGGACCCCTATAACCCCTGACAGCATGGTGGAGTGCAGCCCCAACCCTGGAGATACAGACTGCATCTCTGATACCTCCAGTGTTTCTGCCCCATCTAAAGTGCAAAGTCCATGGGGAAATAGATCCCAAGCATTCCTGTCTACCTCCCAGGATAAGTTTCAGTCCTCCCACACAGACAGCCATCAGCATAGAGCCAGTGCCCCCTTAGCCAGCGAAGAGGAGGGTAGTCACACCCACACCAGCACCCTGAAGCCTTGTTCAGCCTCTGGTGCTTCTCTGCGGCATGGAGTCAGTCCACACATGGAAAGAGCATCATCCCTAGAGGATCCCGTGGTCGTCTCTCTGTAAGTACAAAGTACAAAGATTTAGGTGTGTTTTTTAGCAGGCCCACCTCTACCCCAGAGTTTTATGTCTTAAGGCCAGTTTTATGTCTTGGTTCCAAAATTGGTAATCCACAATAAATCTATAGTTAAACGTGTGATTTTAATAAGAAATAGTCCTCAGAAAATGAAGCATCAGGAAAAAGAACGAAGGAGGGATCCTGCTTATAGTACAGGGTAGAGATGCATAGAGGGTGTTTTTGTGCAGTAGACTAAAAAAGGACAAGCAAAACAACAGAATGACCGTAAATAAAGAGTAATGTGGATCTCTAAAGACACCAAACAACTCCCAGATGCTGCCAAACACCATTAGAACCTTAGTCATACTTCTTGTTTTCTTTCTAAAGGACCTGAAATAAGGACAGGGTGGATCATGTGTTTCACAACAACCAGAGGCAGTGAACAGAAGTCACATGTTTAATAGTTAGGCATTTCATAACAAGATTTACTATTTCAGGACATTTTAACCTCAAGGTTGGTTCTTTTTCTCCTTTTATTTATTTATTTTAATATGCACTGAACCTGCTTAAACAGGTGAGTAGAATAATTTCTGGCACTCTCAAAGAGGCTTTAGCGAGCTTCTTGTACTTGAAAACACGGAGGCAGGCATTTTGATTATCAGACTCATTCTCTTCACTTTACATCACGATCACTCACCTCCCAAAGAGCCATTCTCAGGTGGGGGGAAAAAAACTGGAAGTAAGATAAAGGAACTTTATACATGACCAGTCTCCGTAAAAAAGTTTTTCTTTTTTCTTCTCCCTTTTTCAGACTAAGGCAGAACCTGAGAGAGAAGCACTCTCGACATGTGGCAGACTTGAAAGCATATTATGAGTCTGAGATTCAAATCCTGCGAGACAAACTCAAGCTCAGAGATCTGCCCCAGGATTTAGAGAAAAGCAACCATGCGCTCACAGAAAGGTTTGCATTTACTGTCTGTATTTTCTGTTAGGTGTTCATTATTATTTTATTGAGTTGGAGCAAAAAGTATTAAGAATTATATTGTGTACAAGGAAAAGGAAATAAGGCAATGCAGTTTAAAAGTAGGAGCATTCAAACATAATTCACAGCATAATATCAGGGGGTTGGCTGTCACTTTTAGTTAGAAGCCCTTAAAAAAGCCAAAAAGTGAGTGCTGCTTTCCAGGGTTCAGGTGTTCCAAAGTTTCACACTTAACAGTATTTCCACATTTATCAATGAATTTACAACAGTAGAAATGAGAAGAGGTAGTTCACTTAGCATGATGCAAAATTCTGGTTAAGATGCTGAAAATAAAGGGAAGAAAGTGGCAAATTCCATCAGAATTTTTGTGAATTTTAATAATATTCAAGTTACATTCTGAAATATTAAGACACAAGTGAAACCCTGTAGGATGCCCTGCTTAGATTCTTTTTATTTTGTCATTGTTTATTGCTTTTTATCTACAGATGCATACATCTAGAAAAGGCTCTGGCTGAGGCCACGAGGCGTATTCAAGAATTAGAGGCAACAAACAGCTCACTGGAGAAAAAGCTGGTATGCTTTATGTTTGCATTTTTTATTAAATTTATTTTTTTTATGTTTATTTGTTCAATTGAATTTATCTTAATTAGGTCTTAATCAGGATGTTTGATACCAGACTTTAAGTGTATCATTATCAGACTGTTAAGTCCTCAAAAACGAATAAGAAATGTGTTTTTTTTTGTCCTTGCTGTGAGCTGTAATAAAACATTCCTCCAGTTCATTTATGATACTTGTATCTGTATAATATTTTCTATTAGTATCTCATAGTTAATTTTGCATTATATTCAACTAAGGAATTATAATGGCAACTTTTTAATTTGTCACTTCATCATGGATGTTTTCTCCTCAGTTCATTAAAAAAAGATTAATAATAAAATAAAAACAATAAAATAATAAATATAATAAAAATATAAATATATAATTTTGCCATACCTTCATTTTGATGTCCTTTTTTTGTCATTAGGCTGAATGGCCAGAGCGCTATGCTGTAGCAGGCGCCACTGTGAAATCTTTGCAGCAACGGCTGGAAGAAAGCAAACGTTCGGCCAAAGAGAAGGACACCCTGACGGCGCGCTTGAAGACCCGTGTACGGCAGCTGGAGGAGGCGGCACAGAAAGCCATCAGGGAAGCAGATGAGAAAGAGGCCAGGAGAGAGAGAGAGTACAAGATGCTGCAGGATGTAAGTATGAGAAAACAGAATTTCACCCAGAAATATGTATCTCATAAAACTCTTATGTCCTGTCATTCACTAGATCTTTGTTAGCATCAGCACTGAGGTATTTTTAAAACAGGCAAGTGCATTATTGTTGATGTACTTGATAATTTATTGTAGTTTCTTTTGTCTGGAGTCACCTAGCTCCAGGGGCTGAGGAATATGGGAATTTGTTTGCAGCTGAGGATGCATGTAAGCGTTTTCTTCCATTCAGGGATGCACCAGTCAGGTCCAAGTGTGGGCTACAGTCAAATTCAATTAAATTTTATTTATATAGCGCCAAATCACAACAGAAGTCACCTAAAGATGCTTTATATTGTAAGGTAAAGACCCTACAATAATACAGAGAAAAGCCCAGCAATCAAAACAACCCCCTATGAGCAAGCACTTAGCAACAGTGGGAAGGAAAAACTCCCTTTAAACAGGAAGAAACCTTCAGCAGAACCAGGCTCAGGGAGGGGCAGTCATCTGCTGCGACCAGTTGGGGGTAAGGAGAGGGAGACAGAACATGTACTGTTCATCACATTACATAGTAATAGTCTACATATAAATTTCTTGTAATATATTTTCTGCCACTTCCATGACTAGTGTTTAGAAACACTGGAAAAAGTAATGCTACATTTTTAAACATAAATCTTAAAGTTTAAACTACTTCAAAATGTTATTTGCAACCAACTTTTAGCAGCTAATGACACTTGATACTACAGAGGAGCCTTGAAGTTTTATTTTAGCAGCTGGGTTTTGGTTTCTGATGCGCCCCTCTGCCTACTGTGTCCTCATGCCTAGCTACATATGAATCAGTAATATTATACACCAGTAGTTAGGTAGAAGTGCAATTTCAACAGTACGTCTCAGTTTTTAATACATCCATCCAGCCATTCTCTTCCGCTTATTCTGTTCAGGGTCACGGGGGTGTGTGGGGGATGTGTGTGTGTGTGTGGCTGGAGCCTATCCCAGCTGTCATAGGCAGGGTACACCCTGTACAGGTCGCCAGCCTGTCGCAGAATCACCAGTCAACCTAACTGTAGTAACTGCATGTCTTTGGACTGTGGGAGGAAACCCACGCAGACACGGGGAGAACCCAGACCTTCTTTCTGTCCTTCCAGCTGTGAGGTGCAGTGCTAACCACCACGCCACTGTGCTGCCGTTTTTATATGTGATAAAGAAATTCTGCTGTAGTAAATGAAAGAAATCTGTCAGCACAGCTCTGTGGGCTTAAACAGAAGCAATTAAATGCATCACAATTAGATGATTAAAACCTGATCCTCCAACATACTATATGTGGCTAGATAAGGTATGGGAAATCTGTCTGATGGAACAAATAATATACTCCATAAGACTTCAGAAAGATTTATTTGTCAGAAAGTGGAAACAACATTTAAACAATGAAGAGGGATTCCATTATTATTTAAAAAAAGTACATCTAGCAGTGCTATAATATGTATATGTTTAAGTGTTAATAAAAATTAAGTAAAAAACAAAAACCTTCTGGATGACCCTGTGTCACCCACCACATCCACCTCATTTCTTATTGATTTTAATATTGATTTTTTTCTATAATTGAACGGTCTTATTTTCAGTTCTACCTAATATCTGCAGTATTGTCAGTACTGTCATCACGCTTTCACAACTTTGTATCAAGAGCAGAAACGTTGGATTGGTGTGTCCCTGTTTAATTTTACTTACTTTACTCTTTGTCTGCACTGCAGTGATGCCTGCCTCCACAATTAAGATGTCTGGTTTTGTTTCCTCAGCTGCTCGGCGAATATGATTCTCTGATAAAGGAGCATGAGGGAGTGAAGGTAATGATTCTCTCACTGGAATTTACATAGAACATGTTCTTTGAATATTTGATTTGGCCTCATGCAGATTTTACATTTATGCATCTACAGAACAACTTGGTGTCGACAGAGAATAAGCTCGTCGATGCCAACGATCAGATATCTGAATTAAAGAGGTGAGTGAAAAGAGTGATTACAGGTGATCGCTATCCACAGGTTAAAAAGTCTAGACTACCAGCTTGTCTAAAGCTCACTAATTTAAATTTTATATCTCAGTTGTTAAATTTACACAAAAACAAACAAAGTGTTACCGTGTTATTAGTCTCAGGCCTGTGACTGTCTCATTGTCACTGGCTGATTTGAGCAGCTTTTTGAAAAGGCTGCAGTAGTGGGTGGTGCAAAGCAGGGAGATGGAAAAAAAGAGGATTAATCAATAACGCCTAATGATGCTCCTGTTAAAAATAGATAATAGTGCTGCCCTCTGGTGCTATGCAGCAACTTATCCTTGCACTTTCAGCTTTTCCTGATAATTGATGCCTTGACACTTGAGCTTATGTGTATATTTAAGTGGAAACACACTTGATGAAGTGTCAGGTCAATAATGTGAGTTCCCCAACAGAGGGCAGTTACGGCTTGCAGTATTTTAGCGTTATGTTTTTGAGGGATTTCAGCACTGAGGCTAATAACCTAAAGGGTAAGGCCTACTTCAGCATCCATGGAAATAACATGGAGACCTACACATGATTTTGTGTAAAGAGATTATAGGAAATGTTTTATTTATTGAATGCCCAGAGGACCTTAAAAATAGAAAACAGTGTAAGCTGCTTCAGGGTACTCTAATGGAGTCAGTGTTAATTACTACAGGCTGTAAAACAGAGGAGCAAATTAGAGCCAGATCTTGATGGCTGAGAGAACTTTTCTTGCAAAATGTCGATGTTAAAAGGAACCTGATATACTAATTTAAAATGTCATATTTTTAGTCTTGCGCGTTACTAGAGTAGCTTTGCATGATTCACATTTCAAAGAAATCCTTGTTGAGCTTACAGTGGGCCTTGGTACAACCCTTCTGTCTGAAGCATCTGTCTGTTCTTCTGATTGGTGGGCCCTCTTAAACAAAAAAAAAAATAAATGAAAAAGCAGGTAGCTGCTGTGCCAGAGTGACATGAACATGACCATATTAGAGAGATTCTCTCTATATTACATCATTAGGTAGCCAAGGGTAGAAAAAAGTGGACAGGGAAACATGTAGACTGATATTTTGGCTGACAGGGATTACTTGCACATACATTGTATCAGTGTATGTGCACACTGTATCAATATACACTGATACCATCCATCCATCCATTTGCTTCCGCTTATCCTGTTTAGGGTCGCGGGGGGGCTGGAGCCTATCCCAGCAGA
>JAVDPK010002989.1:336019-358596 GCA_034780415.1 Cichlasoma orientale
CATCCATCCATCCATCCATCCATCCATCCATCCATCCATCCATCCATCCATCCATCCATCCATCCATTCTCTTCCACATGCTTCTCAAATATGGAAATTATTGGATTAAATTACACAAGGCTGCAAATGTTTTCCTGACTCTTTGGCTCATAAATACCAGCAGCTCACCATTGATGATATTAGGCTGAGTATTCATTCAGCAGACTCAGTTTTCAGACATGATGATGTTGATGTTGTGCCTGGATTCTGCTGGAGTGTCTCTCCCAGTCTGGGAATTATGGCCTCCTGATGCTCATATTCCCACTGGGACCACATCTGTTCTGTAATACGTTTTCAGTTGTTCATCTAGCTATGAATGACTGCAGGTGCAGAATATATACGATGAAGCAATTTTTGAATATTGAATGTTTCTCTGGGTTTCACTTAATATTGTCATTTTCACCAAAAGCCACCTCACATATCAGACCCCACCTTTGTTAATTAGATGTCTCAAAAAACCTCATACAGGGAAAGTTGGGGAATTATCAACCCCTGGGCTTCATCCTCTGGGGACCATGGGTTGTCCACAGGAGATTATAATTTTGTCTACTTGTTGTTGGCGCTGTGTGGGATTTTCCATTGCATTTTTGTTTTATTGCATCAGCAAGCTGACAGTAACCTTTTGTGTGTGGCCAGTGTCAAACTGAAAGCGCAGGATTTGAAACATGACCAGTGGAGAAGGTGTATGAAGCCTCTGAGCAGCCAGTTATAATGTGTGATGCATGAGGTTCTGCTAAGGCACCAGAAGACCTGAGGAGTTAGATAACCCTGGTTTATGCTAAGCTTTTGCTCTTCCATCCATCCATCCATCCATTCATCCATCCATCATCCATCCATCCATCCATCCATCCATGCAACCATTCTCTTCCGCTTATCCAATTCAGGGTTGCAGGAAGGCTGGAGCCTATCCCAGCTACCATATATATTTGAAAAACTTTTGAAGTAATTTGACTCAAAACACTAATGCAGTGCTGGTCAGTATCGGGGAAAGTGAGCGATCTGGAGTCGTGACTGAGAAAAGTACAAACTGTTTTGATGAGTTGTGAAATTCAAGTGAGAAGTGCATCAACACAGTAACAAATATCTTTAAGATTTCCCTGTAATCACAATATAATATATTTTCTAGGAAAGTTCGTGCAATTTCTCAGAAATATCCTGATATGTAAATTGAAGTGCTTCAGAGTTCTGCTTTACAGTCTTTCCCTTGAATTAATATATTTCATTAAGATTTCTTTTAACTGTGGCCTGAATCATCTTCTTCAGTTTTTAGCTGCTGTGGCTATGGGATGGGGGCACGGCGGTCCCTCCCTTCAGTTTGGTCCAGACTGAAATATCTAACAATCAGACGGTTCAGTGTCATCAGCAGGTCAAAGCTAGTAAAATATCACAGCCTTTGATATTTAGTGAGCTTGTCTGCAGAACTACTTGGCGGACTGTCATGAAATTTTGTTCAAATATGCCTGTAAGGATTCTTTCATAATTTCATAATTTAATAACCTTGAGGATACTTTCATTTTTTTTATCCTGTCATTATTTCTCCCAGCCTCACAGTTAGGATTATCAAATATCTGCCAAACTACTGATATCCCTATCAGCCTTTACTGTACTTTGTATTGATTGTTAATTAGCAAATTTTAGTACACTGCCACTCTTATACTCTCGCACATACACTAAAATAAAAGAAAGTTAAGAAAACTGGAAATTCCAAGCCAACAGATGCAATGCAATCACATTTTGGGTTTTTCAAGTTTTTACTTATTACCTGCTAATTAGCAGTGATCTAATTAGTTAATGTTGTCATGCTAATGTCCCATGGCAACTCAATCAGTACCACCTGTGGACACTCAGTAATTCAATCCCCATTAACAAAATCAGTAATTTGGCTTTTCAGACTCTTATTCACAATCATTTTATATCAGTTTGAGCACAAACTGTATCTAAAAGATGGCAGTAGCCACCCATTGTTTAGTAAAGTCCTACTGCGAAGCCTCAAGCTGAGCATTTTTACCATCACTGTGTTAGATGTCGTGCAAGAGAACAGCTTTAACTTCCTGTCAGACTGAACATTCCCCAGAATTACCTACCTGTGTTTTAATAAAGAGCCACAAAGCACCCTGGAGTAGTGCTGGAGCTCTTCTTCTTCTCTGGGCTATAAAATGAGTGTTATTAATACAGATCCTGTGCCCTGTCTTCCCAGAAGGTACGCAGATATGAGGATGGTAATTTGAGGCCCTTAGCTCCTCATCTAAATTACATTACCTGCTAGATTATTGCAATTTTCCAGCTGTTTGCCTCCTCTGACCTTCATTACTGATATTACCTCCCTAAAGTCTTCAGTAGAGAGAGCTCCGTGTGCAATCTGAGCTCTCCTTCTTGACCCTAAACACCCCACTCTTGCTGTTAATAATGATCGTGATGATTTGTATTCACGTTGTGCGTCCCTCGACCCTGCAGCATATTACAGTGGCAGGAGTGAAATGTCTTTTCAATCATGGTTTAAAAATCAGAAGACAGTAATTCGTTCCGAATCAGCAGTAAGATTCAAACTTAGCATTCTTATTTACTAATTAAAGCTGTAGTTGATCGGTTTGCATCAAAAGTGTGGCACCTGATAACTAGTTGCTCCACCTCTCGCTTGTATGGACACCAACCCTGAGACCCCAGATCTTCAGATTGCCCAAAAGGCCCCAGGATGACACTGTAGTGATATACTACAGAAGATGGGCATAGCCAAACACTGGTTTCTGAACTTTGCATTTTAAAGTATCAATGTTCTGGCTGCATCCATGTTGGTTTTGGAGCCAGAAAATAGATAGCATAAGAGCAGATAACTTACTGTGAAGTTTGGTTCATATTCTGCTGCAAAACACACAATTGGCGCAGTAGTAACACAAATAAAATACAAAAATTTCACTGCGAATGTCTTTTCCAAGCTGAACCACAAAGCAAACCATTTGTTTTGTCAGACAATCCCAGTAAAATGCTCCAAAAGGCATCGTCACCACAAACACATCAAGAGGTCCAGTCCGGTGGCTGGAATCAGAACCTATCAGCTATACTGTAGCTCCCTTTGCTAATCCACTGTGAAGTTGTTATGAAGGGGAAACACAGAGGCCAAAACTGTATTTCAGAGAAGCTTTTGCAGTTTCCTCATTGGCTTTATAAGAGAAGATAAAAAATACTTCATGTATCCCATATTTGGAAAGATTTTCAGCCGTGTGGGCTGTCAGTTATATTAAACAAGGATGCAGCCATGGTATCTGATATGATACTGATCTTCACTGGGATGGTTACTGGATAGCATGACTAACTGATTTTATTTCATTGTGTCAATTTTATTGTTTTCTTTTCCAATACAAAGTGTGTCCAGCTACGGCTGTATGCCAGTGGTATTATCTCTGGCATATTCATCCAAGCATGCCAGGTTTATTGTATGAAAGTGGCTGACTTTCTGAAAAACTGAACAGCTAAATATAATAATTTGGATATGTTGCGTGTGATCGCAGCAGTCATTTTGCTCTAGTCACAAGCCAAGAAGTGGTAAATGATGGAAGTGGTTCTAAACACAAAATTATCTTTTATTGAGTGGATGTGAATATTTACCTGCCAAGGCTGGGGGCCATGATTTAACATCATGGCCTCCAGCCCTGCCCCGGAGGTCACAGGTGCAGGCTGGGGATCGCCAGATTGAGCGGGACAAAGCTGTGGAGGAGCTCCGGACTCCAGGGCGGGATGTGAAAAAATTCTGCACGGCTACAGCTCACCATGCCCGGATACAATGTGTGGCGAGTGCCCCTCCCCTGCCTCGGAGGTCTTGGAGGCAGGCCGGGGGCTACCAGAGCAAGCGGGCCACTTCCCGGGGTCTTATTTCCCAGTAAAAATGCCCTCATCTCGGCTGTGGAGGAACTCTGGACTCCAGGGCCATCCACCATCCCCCGTATACAATGTGTGGCGAGTGCCCCTCCCATGCCCCGGAGGTCACAGGTGCAGGCTGGGGACAGACAGAGTGAGCATCACCCTTCCCGGGGTCTTTTTTTCCCCAGTAAAAATGCCCTGGAGAAGGTCTGGGCTCCAGGGTGGAATGTGGTAGAATTCTGCCCAGCCAGGGCCCACCATCCCCCAGATACAAAGTGTGGCAAATGCCCCTCCCCTGCCCCGGAGGTCCCGGAGGCAGGCCGGGGGCCGCCAGAGCGAGTGGGTCGCTCCCCGGGGTCTTATTTCCTGGTAAAAATTACCTAATTTCGGCCATGGAGGAGCTCTGGGCTCCAGGGTGGGATGTGGGAAAAATTCTGCCCAGCCACGGCTCCCCATGCCCGGATACAATTGTTTCGCTTTACCTGGGCATTTATTTTTCTGACTACTTTTTACTTTTACCTCCTACAACTTTACACAAATATCTATACTATCTGCTTCTTACATTTTCAAAACAAGCTCGTTACTTTAGGTTTAATGCATCTGAGAAAAGTTTGCATTTCCAGTCAGTGCGCCGTCAAACATCAAACGATCTGAGCCTAAACGGAGGAATAGTAGCATATAAGAGACAATCATACTGGTGTATCCTCCAACATTGGTTATCACATGCAAATAAATTAAAGATTTATACAGATTCAAGCTGAGTGCATTCATTAGAATTAAAACTTAGACTAGAATAACATTTGTATTCTCATGTAATATTATTTTATTATTACAATAATATATCATGAGGTCCAGTTAGCTTTACACAAAACTAGCTGGTAGAAACGTTCTCCAGTACTTTTTTACTTTTACTTGAGTAAAGAAGTTGAACCAGTACTTCAACTTTTACCAGAGTAGTTTTTTAACACAAGTACTTTCAAAAGTTAATTTTCCACCCTGGTACAGTACATAGTGATTCTTGAAACATACGCAACTGGGCTTCTATTATCAGATCCTGGAGGGATTTTCATATATTTACAGAAACAAGCCACATAAATATGGATGTGCACAAACGGAGAGCCTCGTAAGGAGATGCAGGTTCTTTGTAAACTGAGACTATAATTCCAGACCAGTTCTCTGTAGAGCAGCAGGATTAATACAACACCCAGTGGGATCTATGCGGTCGAACCATCTGCAGCCTTTTATTGGAGGAAGTTGCATGCTGGCAGAAAGGGTGCTGATTTTATCTCCCCTGTGTCTGTCTCATTTAGTTTGGATTATATCAAACGAGGGGAGGTTTATAACAGATCCAAAATATTATTGTATGGTATGCCGTTATGCAGTTGTTAGATTGTTATTAATTATAAGTGCTTAAATATGAAAATATGAAATCAGAAGTATATTGTTCTGTTCGGTTTGAAATACATCCTTTTAAACCACACATTCCCCTCCTTCATTCCTTTCTTACTGTGGCTGAGCAGTGACTGCACCAGCAGAAAAGATTATGGTTATGAACTCACTGCATCTGTTTCAGGCATTAAGATATATCTGTTTTACCAAGCAGGTCGTACTGAGTGTGTTAAAATTTAACATCATGGCCTCCAGCCCACAGGTGTATGTGATGAGCTGGGAATGGGTGTGTTAGTTTTAATGCAGATGAAGTCAGCAAAAAGAATTCTGCAGTGTAACATTTTATCTGCTGAGGTTGATCAGCAGATAACCGTACAGTGTCAGAAACAGGTGTGTTTCAGAGCTAAAGAATAATAAAAACTCAGTAATGAAAACAGTGAAGGAACAGGGTGGATGAAGAAGAGAAAGCTGATGTCTTATATAAAGGAGAGGCCGAGATTTCTTGTTCCATGTGGCAG
Source organism: Cichlasoma orientale (assembly GCA_034780415.1). Taxonomy (NCBI): domain Eukaryota; kingdom Metazoa; phylum Chordata; class Actinopteri; order Cichliformes; family Cichlidae; genus Cichlasoma; species Cichlasoma orientale. The sequence goes on from JAVDPK010002989.1 coordinate 341,821, forward strand.
CTTTTTTTTCCTTCCACCTCATCACATTGCCTCTGCTGCATCATCCAGCTTGGTGATGTAATCAGAAGGTTGGGCAGTGAAAGACAGGAGTGCTGTGTGAGGCTAGCAGGGGTTTAATTGGAAGTTTATGGAAAGAAGGGAGGGTGTGTGGACACCAGCGCCAGCAGCAAGTTGCGCGTTAACCAAAACCAATCAATCTGAATCAGGAAGAGTCAATCTAAGGACCTTTCAACTCTATAAAAAGCTTGAGATACTAATTGTTACAAGTCCTCTTTATATTTAATATTCTCCTAAAAACATACCGTAGTTGACAATATATTAAATATGAGAAAAGCTCTTTATAGTAAAGATGAAAGTACTGAGTTATTTCTACTTTTAAGAACACCATTCTCAGTGAACAAAGCTGCTGTTTGAGGGTCTGTCTGGTGCACAAGATTATTTATTATACATTTCATATAGATCTGGTGTGGTATCTTGGAGCCAGGACTTGAAGTATCCAATCACACACTTAATAAAGGGGAAACAGAAGTGTAATGCCCTGCAACGAGTGAATTAGAGCTTCTTGTGATGTCAGGAATATTTGCCTTTCTCATAAATGTTCAGGGAGGCTGAGATCATGTGACTCCTTTGTCTTCTCTGGTCTTTAAGTTTTTTATTTTTGTGTTTGGGCTCATTGTCCTGCTTTGGTATGACTCCTCCACAATGATGCAGACTAGAGCAAGAGTCCAGCATTATCTTCACCCACAGTGAAATCCTGGTATGTCTTAGACCACCCCAAGTGTTGGGCATTATTTCCTCTCCTGAGAAACGGCTTAAAGATTCTCCTCATCCTTCGGGACCAATACTGATAACCAATCATTTTTCTGATGTAACTTTTGCTCATCTTGTGATCTTTATTTACCAGAAGTTACTTTTCATTTTGTCTTCATGGTGCAGCGGTTTACACATTCGCTGGGTAAACAACAGGTCACTGGTTCAATTCCACCTGGAGACACAAATCCCCCTTGGGGTTGCACCTGTTGCTTCTGCCGCCCCAGGTCCCAAAAGGGGGCGAGCTATCCAAGATCTTGTTGAAGAGGAAGAGCAGGGGAGCCTTTCGCTCCGGCTCCAGAGGAACGATAAACTGTGAGACAAGGATCCTAGAGCAGGCTGCAGGGAGCAGTAGGGAGATGCCCACTACCCCAAGATGTTCTAGGATTTAAAAAGCCCCCGCTGAGGTGGTGTACAGAGGCAAACTGTGTTCTGATTCAACAAATTATGGGCCGAACTTAATGTCAACTTCTCTCTGCTTTGTCTGTTTGCCGTCTTGCAGAAAAAGAGCAGACAGGAAAGTTGTGGCGAGGGCAGCGGGGTGGAGATCCTGGAGAACAAACCCTATGAGGACGGCCCCGGCGGCTCGGGTCAGTACACTCACAAGGTGTATCACATCGGGAAACACATCCCCTCCTGGTTTTGTGCCATTCTGCCTCAAGCTGCCCTTCGAGTGGAGGAGGAGTCTTGGAACGCTTACCCGTATACACGAACCCGGTGAGGCAACCACGCATACACAAAATAAAACAAGCCTGCTCTGAGACTTTCTAACAGCAAAATGATGGAATGATATTTCTGGGAAACGATGTAACACATCGGCTCCATGTTAATGCTTAAGCACGTATTACATCAAGTGATTGTTGGCTTTGCCTAAAGTAGAAATGCTGACCTTTCAGACACAAAATGTTGTTAATGGTTTTTATTATGTGGCCTCTCACACCCATAAATTTGAAGAATTACTTAACTTTGACTCAGTTTTGCTGATGAGTGTTTTCTTTCCTTTTTAAAAAAAAAAAATCAAATCATTTCCGCTGCATGATCACGTATTCATTTGCTGCCAACTTGCAATATCACCCTGATGACTTAATCTGTTGGAACCAACCTGTCCTACTGCTTTCTCAGACCACGACGCTTTTAAAGTACTTTTTTTGGCACCCGCTTTGTCCAGTCGATGCTGATTTGCAGCACTTTACATGAGCTTTATAAGTACTGCTTACTGCAAAATCTCAGGCCTCTTTATCCTGATGCTCTGCTGCATTTTAAAGAAAATGAACTTTTTTGATAATACCTTCTGTGTTTATTGGTACCTTTAACCATTTCCACCCTGGAGGTGCTTGCCTCTATCCTAGGCTGTATCTGTTATTAGAATGCAATCCACTGCCCTTTTTCTGTGCTTTTGGTTTTGAGATGGGATTTATGTTCAAGTGCCAAAGCCTTTTGTTTTTGGTGTTATGTTTGTCTTTGTGTTTGTTTGTCTTCTGTCTCTGTGTCAAGTTTGTATGTTTGCGTCTTGGTCTCAGTGTTGGTCTCAGTGTTGGTCTCTTATTTCCTGTCTTATTTTGATAGTCTCTTGTCAGTAGTTCTTTGTATTTAGCTCTACTTAACCTGTCTCGTCATCTGCGATTAGCCTCAGCTGTCCTCCCACCTGTTTCGTCTCCTCTCGTCTCCCCTGTTTGTATTTATTGTCTGAGTCTGCACTTCGTCGTGTTCTCCCTCGTGGCGGTGTCCCTCCTTGCAGTGTGTTTTCCTAGAAGATTCCCAGTTGTTGGATTATTTGTTCCTGACCTGGATTTCTTTGTATTTGACAAGTGCTCAGTAATAAAGCTGTTTTTGTGCTGCCTGCTGAGAGGCACAGAGACACTTAAGGATCACTTTTCTGTCGTCCATCTGTCTGTCTGTCTGTTGCCTTTTCAGTGTCTCAGTAACTGTGCAACATGTTGACTTCAAGCTTGGAGGATAGATACGTATTGAAGAGTACAGCTGCAGAGCACAAGAACCATAACCTTGTCTCTGACAAGCCTTTGAGCAGGCGTGTTCTTTGGAACATGAGTACGAGTTTACGTCTGCATTTTGGGTCCATCTCCTGTCTGCAACATAGATTCACCTCTAAATAGTGGGATTGTTCAGACCTTTCAGATGTCTCACAGATATAAAGCCCTGTTTTAAAATCTTCTGTACATGGCTCTGTGAACTTGTATGCATGTATATATGTCATATGCAGTGTAAACATTTCCCCAATTGTTTAAACCCCGATGTTCATTGAAATAAAGCAAAAATACAGTCAAAAGAAATTATTTTCAGCTAATATGTTTTGGGGAAGCATGCAAAGGAAGAGGTTAGCAAAGAAAAAGTGGGATAGTCAGGGAGATGAAAGCAGACAGGAGTACTGGGGGGCCAGGCGACAGCAACGGAAAATAGTGAGTTGTATGTGAGGCTGGATACTAAGGAAGTAGAAAAGGACTCGTATTGATTGGCTAGCTGGAAAGGATGTAACAAAGAGAGTGCAGGCAGGGTCGAGTGGCTGGATACGAGTGTCAGGGGTGATTTGTGACAGAAAGATAGCAGCAAGAGTGGAAGGGAAGGTTTACAAGATGGTAGTGAGACCTGCTGGGATGTATGGTTTGGAGATGGCAGAACTGAAGATGTTAAGATTTTCATTGGGAGTGACCAAGATGGACAGGATTAGAAATGAGTACATCAGACAGCTCAGGTTAAGACAAAATTAGAGAGGCAAGCCTGAGATGGTCTGCACATGTGCAGAGGAGGAATAGTGGATATATTGGACAAAGGCTGTTGCATATGGAGGTGCCAGGCAGGAGGAAAAGAAGAAGACCACAGAGAAGATTCATAGATGTAATGAAGGAGGACACGCAGAGGGTTGGTGTGAAAGAGGAGGATGCTAGGGATCAGGTGAGATGTGGCGACCCCTGAAGGGAGCAGCTAAAAGAAAAAGATGTTTTGGCAGCTCTGTTCTGAGAGCTCCCTGCCTTATAGCACCTATATGTGGAATTCATAATGAAGAGCACACCTATAATGTGCATACATGGAAAGCCTGTGCTGGGGAGAACAGCAGCAAGACTGCAGTGCAGAACAGAGCAAGCATCAATGACTGCGTGACACTGATTAAGTCAGACACAGCATGAAGCACTTAGCTGGGGTGAAGGTGGGTTTCAAAGCAGCTTTAATGGCATTTCCTATATGAGATTTACCAAATGTTTGCATACAAGGGTATCAGCTGACTGATCAGCTGATGTGGGATACTTGCTTTTCCTTGATTGTAGCTAACTGAACTAATGGATGATGCATTCTAATTTCTATGTTGTAGTAAATGGACTGGTTCTTACATAGTGCTTTTCCACTCAGAGCACTTTCTTACTACAAACCTCATTCACCCATTCATCTATACAGTCATACAAGTGCTCTTTTCTGCACCCAAGCACCTTTATCTAACATTCACACGCTAATGGATGCATCAAGGGCAACTCAGGGTTCAGTATCTTGCCCGAGGTTACTTTGATATGCAGACTAGGGGAACTGGGGATTGAACCACCGCCCTTCAAGCTTGTAGATGACCCGCTCTATCTCGTGAGCCACAGCCGCCCACAGTACATCCCTTATCATATTTCTTTTCCATCCACAACAATAATGTCTTTTTCTTTTCTCAGGTATACCTGTCCCTTTGTTGAGAAATTCTCTATAGACATTGAGACTTATTATAAACCAGATACTGGAAATCAAGTGGACGTCTTCAGTCTGTCCTCTGCTGAGAAAAGACAGAGGACTATTGGTAAGTTTATTACCATGCACACTCAAAAACTCACCCTCTGCACCATTACTCTAAAATTGGGCCTTTGGGATCAACTGCCTGGTCGTCGTCTCCTCATAAGCAGGATCAGAAATCGAATTTACACAGAGTTATTTGCAATGAAAGGGCTGACAGTGTGATGCGGAGGGGATGTAGGCTGTGGAGTGTGAGAGCTTGTGTTGAGCCTCTGCATACTAAAATTCACTGGGGTGCAGGGAAAATGTGCAGTCGGCTCCAGACACGTTCCCTGCAGGGACTGATTACATAAAAGACACACACATAAAATCACACACTGTTCCTGAGGTGGGTGAGGACACTGAGACATACCTACTGCTCGGATCTGCCTCAGTTTAGCATTTCATTATGTTTTTGTTTCCCTTGTAGACCCCATAGACATTGTCAAGGACTACATAGCTCCTCATGAGTACCTGGTGGAAGAAGACCCTAAGCTGTATCAGTCAGTCAAAACTAAACGGGGTCCACTCTCAGAGGACTGGATTGAGGAGATCAACCAGAATCTGGGCCAGAGTCCTGTCATGTGTGCCTACAAGCTGTGCAAAGTGGAGTTCAGATACTGGGGCATGCAGTCCAAGATTGAGCGCTTCATACACGATGTGGGTATGTCTGGGAGGGGATGTGTGTTTACGTGAGTCAGATCTTACAGTTAAACCTACGGAGACAGAAATATTCCTGAAAAATGAGGAAAAACTCTGAAAAGTCAACGAACTTCCTCAAATTCAGGAATAATCCGGGAAGAAAGTGGCTTTCGTTGTTGAGTGTCTTTGTGCAAACAAGTCTATAAAGAAAACATCTTATTTCTGTTAATGATTAACCAACGATAACGTAAAAAAACACCCTCTGAGGGGGAGACACTGAAAAAAAGGAATGAGCAAAGTTTGAGGTGAATCTAAGGAAAAAATAGAAGTAAATATAGAAGCACAGCAGATAAAAACGCAAACACTACCTGACTGAGAAAGTGTCTGAGAGGCAGGAGCAGAGAGAGGTATCTGGCTCTCCGAGATAACAGAGCAGGCTGCATTAATTTCCTGCCGGTGTTGGTCTGTTTCTGTTTTATTGCCGTGATCTAAGAGTGTTTATACACTTCCACAGCCCTCGGCACGCTCCCTCACAGCATTTACTTCCAGACTAGTGAAACAGCAGCTACTCTATCTTCATGATATTCTCAACCAGTGGTCCAATCAGCACGTCTTCAATCACAAAATGTGATTTTCCTCCCCGACGCTCCCGCTGCGCGCGCAGCCACTGCGGCCTTTCCCTGAACTTAATGTTTATGCTAATCTGCACTTGTTTACTGAGCTTCTACCCTAAAACCTTCACAGGCTCTTCATCCGCATCTCATTCATGAATTCATCTCATTCATGAATTCATCACATACCACCTCTGATACACGCGGCCGCTTTAAATTGTGCCGAATGGGTCTTTGAGTTGCATAACGTGATTAACTTTCTTCATCTTTATTTTGAGTGTGTTTTCTTTTGACAGACTATATATTTATATAAAACTATAATAAAAACAGTTATATTGATATAAGTGGCAATAAACTGATTTATAGTGAGTTTCAGCTCACTGGTTGGATATCCAACCCAAAACTGTTCTGTTTCACTCTCGCTTCTCTCAAAGTGTTTTTTCAGCTTCCTAAAAAACATGATACCGATATTTGGTGATTTAAAAATCCAATATTCCAGTATATCAGCCAATACAACACATGCGCCACTTTTGTAGATTTGAATAATTCATTGTAGCCCTAAATTGTGGTTGTTGTTCCTGAAGGCCTGCGTAAAGTCATGGTTCGAGCCCACCGGCAGGCGTGGTGCTGGCAGGACGAGTGGTACGGCCTGACCATCGAGGACATCAGGCAGCTGGAGCTGGAGACCCAGCTGGCTTTGGCTAAGAAGATGGCCCAGTACAGCCTGAGTGAGGGAGGGGGGACGGAAGCCAACAGCTCCTTCATTAGCCAGGAGCAGGAGCAGGGAGCAGAGACGGCGTCCTCGGCTGCAGAGGCAGAGGGAGCAGGAGGCAAGCTTGGAGATTCGCTTGAGACAAGAGGGGAGCTCACAAAGCAGTGGTCAACATCCTCGAGATCCTCCAACAGGTCATCAAAGCGAGGAGGTGAGGAGGCCCTTCTCGTTTTTGCCTCCTTTATTGGCTTTTCCCGCAATCTGTACATGATGTTTGTACTGATGTCTTGAATTACAATGTGACTGCTGACATAAGCTGGGATACACCAACTTTAATCTTTGTGTGTGTGCAGGCAGTCCATCTCATCAGAGCATTTCCGAGTGGAGGATGCAGAGCATTGCCCGGGACTCAGATGACAGCACAGACGATGAGTTCTTTGATGCTCACGGTAAAAAGCATCAGCTTAAAATACAACAGCTCATGAGCCAGTGGATTTATTGAGTATTTTACACACGCACAGTTTCTATTGTATTAAAGAGTTCTGCATTTCAGCAGTACCCCCTTTTTTCAATTTAGCATTTGGGCGTTATCTTGAAAGATTAATTAACGTGTTGTCATATCTGTGTGTCTTTGGGCTGATAAATATTAACCCCGAGCAAACTCAAGGTTATTAATCCTACTCGCTCCTCTTAATGTGCTCGTTTAGGCCTGTAGGTATTTATCCTTATGAATGAATGCTGAAATGTTAATTAGTGAATGTTATCAGACCATTAAAGTTGGAGGAATTATTCTGCCATACAGGGTCTCACAAATTAATTTTTAAATGCCCTACCATGTTTATCATATTTTTTTTTGATTCATTCATTAGCAATGTGTAATTTCTGAGAAAAAAATGTATAATAATTACTGTAAGGCACTAACGTCTTCATGTACACATTCACTTTATTAAGCACACCTTTTTAAGTGCTCGTTAATGCAAATATCGAATCTGTCACAGCAGCAAACCCAGTGCATTTATGCATGTAGCTTCAGAATGAGGACGAAAGGCGATTTAAATTTGAAAGGTAGCGCGGATCATTTTTGCATTGTTTGAGTATCTAATTACAAATCTTAAAATAAAATGAAAAACCTCTGAGGCAGGGCTCTGTGGGCACATCTTTAAAAAAGACCTTCAGGGACTTTGAGGAGGTTTGAGGCCTCAAGGGGAACCAGCCTTTTGAGAACCATAAATGATAGACTGCCTTTTCAAAGAGCGCATAAACAGGAGCCATCTTTGATGTGATTTAGGTTATTTAATCTGTGTTGTGAGGCTGATTGCTTTGATGATCAGAGAAGTGTCTCGTTACATTAGGGCCCTTCTGTGTATCTTGCAGAGGACTTTTCTGATAATGAAGAGCTATTTTCCAAGGAAATCACCAAGTGGAGCTCAAATGATCTGATGGACAAAATAGAAACAATAGAAGTGGAGGATGAAGGACAAGGTAAGTGGCCGCCTCACTGTTAATATACTTACTTATAAAGTGTATACAAAAACAAACAAACGAGAAACACTGGGCTTCATCCACTGATGTGTAAAAAAAACAGAATCGTGTGCATGTTAAGGAAATCCAAAAAAAAAAAAAAAAAGACCAGAAAAAGAAGGAAGACTCTGAGATCAGACTGACGGCAGTTACTGGGCAAACATCCAAATGGAAAACTTATGGACGTGCACAGTTCAGGGTTCACGTCTATGCACTTTTTGTGAACACAGATGGATGTAGTCACCATGACATCACCACGGGCTACAACATTTTGAAGCCATTCGGCCTTTGCCATCATGCTTTTGTTTGTTTTTTTAACCAGAAGTGACACACGAGGAGTGCACCTAATCAAGAATCAGAGGACGTAATACAACAACATCATGCAGGCTCTAACAGCAGCCGCAGAAAGCGGCTTAATGTTTTACACATGAATGAAGGACAGGACCACAGGACTCAGACAGTTCAAGTCATCTTGTTTTCACAAGTGTGGATGATTTATGTTTTCACAGAAACCTTGTACCAGGAGTCGGTGGTCGGGGAGTATGCCGTCAGTGAGGAGACACAAATAGAGGTAGCATGTCTCTCTTACACTAACTCTTAATTAAAGAGCTTGTAGATGGTGCTGTTCGCTTCCTGTCACCCTGCCAGTACAGTGAAATTAGAGTCCAGTCTCCACTGCAGTCGCTGCTCTGTTCAAACCCAAACTTGGCCCAAAAGTTTAATTTCATAAGTGAAGATTAAGATTCGTGCTCTTCTTGTCCAGTGTTGTTTCCATAAAAGGCAAAAACATTGTCAGGTATTCTTTAAAATTAAATCTAAGTGTGGCTAGCTCCCCACTGCTTCCTTCCTTCCTTCCTTCCTTCCTTCCTTCCTTCCTTCCTTCCTTCCTTCCTTCCTCCCTATCAACCTACCGTTATTTTCCCCACTTTTTTCCTTTCTGTCTTACCTGCAGGACTGTTCATCCCAGCAGTGTCTACAGCCTTCCAAAATTCATGTCCTCCTTCTGGTCCTGCACGGAGGCAACATACTGGACACCGGGTCAGGTACAGAACAACTTTGCAAATTCTCCCCACAGTCCAACTAACTGCTATATTCCTTATAGATTAGTTTGACTATTTTTGGGTTAATTGATTGTTTAGTAATTAAAAGGCCCTACCCCAAACGACTGAATCTATGACATAAAGAGAACATAACGTTAACGTTCAAACACCTTGTTGTAAGTAAAACAGTGTCTATACTTTTAATCGTAATGTAGGAAAAATGCAAACTCTTGGAAGCTAATTAGAGAAGTTTGGGATTAACTTCTATCTCTGTGCGCTACTGCAATTCACAATTTATCATGGCTAAGCACCTTTAAATGAAACATGCATGTGTATATAAAGACTAATAATTAGTGGTTTCATTTATTTAGATGAACAAAAAGACGATAAAGAGGAAACAATGACACAATTTGTATAGGAGATCATTGGATGCACTGCAGGTGTTCTATTGTTCAAACAACTGTGCAGGTTCTGATGATTTTAGTTTTGGGCAGTGATTAATAATGAGCCTTTCATTATCTTGCAGGAGAACAGAACAACAAGCAGGGAGATGTAAACACGCTAAGTGGGGCGTTTGAGACTGTGATGAGGGTCCATTATCCTGCAGCGCTGGGCCGCATTGCCATTCGGATGGTCCCCTGTCCCGCTGTGTGTGTCGAAGCATTCTCTCTAGTGTCCAAGTGAGCAAGCAGCGTTATAATAACATGCAGTTATGCACGGACAACCCGATTTCAGACATAAAGCCCGCTTCTCTCTGCTCTGCAGTCTTAGCCCCTACAGCTACGACGAAAGTTGTCTGTCCAGCAGTCAGGACCATATTCCGCTGGCCGCTCTTCCTCTTTTGGCTACTTCTGCACCGCAGTACCAAGACGCCGTGGCAACCGTCATCTTACGAGCTAATCAGGTGTACGGCGACTTCATCCGGTCTTTAGAAGGAGCTTCTTTTAATGGCCAGGTTGGGTTTCTGTCTCAGTGGCTTGGCACTGCTTGTACAGATAAAGCTGATTTATTTGTGTACATATTCATGTTTTTGTGCTTTGCTTTATCATACAGGTGTGTGTTGTTGGGGACTGTGTTGGGGGCATTCTGGGCTTTGATGCACTGTGCAGCAGTTCTGTGACGGTATCAGAAAGCCAAAACAGCAGCAGACGGGGCAGTGCCATTAGTGTCCAGGTATCAACTTCAATTCTCTGACGTCACACCGGGCTGTTGATACCGCAGACTGTATATAAAAGATGGCTGTAGCTTCTGGGTCTGAAAAGTGAAGCCAATACTGATGTCTGGTGTCACTGGTGTCAAAGATGATGATAAAACAGGGTACGCTTAAAGACAGGCCTACTCAGTTTGTCAGTTTCAAATGCTGGTGGGTAAAATGATCAGCTCGAGGCTTCAAAACTGTGACTTTGCAAACCAACAGGTGACGTCACAGTGGCTGCATCCATCTTTTATATACAGTCCACTGTTGATGCCAGCAGCTGCGTCTGGCTGCGCTAAAATACGCACAAAACTAGCCAACATGTTCATTGCATTTCATTCTCGCATTAATGTGCAGTCTCGCTTTATTTGAACTCGTCTGACAATTTTCATTCGTGTGTGTTCGTGAGAGAGCAGTGGTGTGGCTTATTCTGTTCTTATTATAAGTAACGTGCTGTCAAATGCAAATCAGTGTGCTGAAACATCTGGCTTTGGGGGGGGAAATGGGAAGAAAATGCATAGAGTAAATGTAACAAGACTGAAGCCGTGCTCGTGGGTCTGTGCTTTGAGCTAAATGCCTAGTTTAGCATATTATAATGTTACATCTGTTAGTAGGTAATAATTGCTAATAAAAGTGCATGCAAAGTTAATGAGAATGTAATTAGTTTTGGAGGTGCATAGTTTGGTCATGAACCCAACTAATGGCTGTTAAAATTCATTGTGAGGGGGGTGATTCATGCAGTGGTCGCCACAAATTTTCAGCCCTGCCTGAGGAAAAGTCAGAGAGTTACCAAAGATCCTGTGTTTCATTCGATGGGTACTTGGGGAATTTTTGATTTCTATACTGGTAAAATTTAAATTTGAGAAAAAGCCAGAAGTGCAAAGATCTTGTAAATTTTGTTCTCAAAAACGAAACCACCCTTAATTTTCAGCTTAAAAAAATTAGGTTGTCATTGCAGGTGCAACTCACTATGGTAACATGTTTTCCCTTCTTTTGTCATTAATGCAACAATTCTTTTTTTTTTCCCTGAGGAATCTCAGGAGTGTGAATGTCTACGACCTTCCACCTGATAGTTGCCAAAATATAGTGAAAGTCAAAATCATGGCCAACTAACCTACAGTGTGACAGTGCAGCAGTCTATTACAAACACCTAAGTGTCTCCAAAGAAGGAACCGAATACCAAACAGAAAATGAAAGGAAATACAGTGAATATAAAGGGCCTACAGCATGAACATTTGTAGGTTCCACAGCATAGAAGACACAAGCAAAGTGGTGAAAGAGGAGGTTGATGGGTCGATTCCTTGAACCGTGCTCGTAGTTTTGCTAAAAACCTGTGGAAAAACTTTTAATCACACATTTGACCGTGTCCCCTTCATTCCTTTCTCCCAGGACACAGACCTTCTTTCCCCTGGTATTGTCATAAACAGCGTCTCTTCTTCCTCGCCGTCCCTCGAAGGAAGCCGCCATCTCAGCCGCAGCAACATTGACATCCCTCACTGCTCGGGGCCCGACGACACCAAGAAGCAACTTCCACGCAAACGCAGCGACTCCTCCACGTATGAGCTGGACACCATCAAACACCACCAAGCCTTCCTGTCCAGGTGAGACACAGAACTTGGAACAAATGCCGTTAGATCTTCAAAAAGTTCCTGTAATGTGTGTCATATTTTTTCTCTCTGAGCAGCCTTCACTCCAGCGTTCTCCACAGGGAGGCTGGATCCCGGCGCTCCAGCAACAGCACCATGTTGGAGGGAGGATCCTTGGGGAAATTCGAATTCGAGGTGACTGACTTCTTCCTGTTCGGCTCTCCTCTGGGGCTGGTGCTTGCACTGAGGAAGACTGTGGTGCCAACTTTAGATGGTGAGGAAGGCTTTTCTCCTCTTTATTTATTTATTTTTGTTGCAGCTATCAGTGTTTTGCTGTTGGTTTATTATGATATATCACACAGGTCAAAGCAGGAAGAGGTTATTTGTAACACGTGGTGTTTCTTCCTGTGTGAAATAAAGAGACTTGTACCAGCAGCTGGGAAGCAGGTGTCAAGGGTCAGAAGTCATGTTTTTGATCTCAAAGGCTGAAAAAGACAAATATGAGATAGAAGAGCTTACACAGCCACACGTCTGACTGCACTGTGTCCTTTGAGGTTTTAAAGAAAGGGGCTACTGACCTGCAGCTGCCGGGTTAACATCTGGACTGTTTTCTACGTAGATATCATGATTGTTGTTTTGTTTCATTTCTTTGTTTATGAAGGCTTTTATTTCTCATGGTTTTCTACCACGACATAGACGAAAATGAAAGGTTGTAGGCTGTGATCAAAAGTTGTAATATTCTCACAGTTGTGTGTCATTTTATTGTGCATCTACTCGTCAAAGCTTCTCTGGACCGCGCTGGGTCAAATGATGCAGCATAATGTTAAAGGTGTAACTCTTAGATATAAGACAGAAAATAAAACCTCTTCTCATCTCTCGCTGTGCGTCCTGCTCCAGTGTCGGCTCTGCGTCCAGCCTGCCAGCAGGTTTACAACTTGTTTCACGCAGCCGACCCCTCCGCCTCCCGTCTCGAGCCTCTCCTGGACAAGAGGTTCTACCTGCTGCCTCCCTTTAGCGTCCCCCGCTATCAGCGCTTTCCTCTGGGTGATGGACACTCGGCTCTCTTGGGTGAGTCCACATACACACACAGAAACACACACTTCTTGAGACATTTCACTGCAGCAGAATTTTATATAACACAAATTGCTGAGATTTTTTATTTATTTATTTTTTTTATCCCTTGTCTGGCTCCTTAGTTGAGACTGTGCAGGGCAACCCTCAGCTTCTGATGGAGTCTGGCAGTGCAGCATCACACCGCAGCCAGGAAAGCGCTGTCAGTGAGACCTCCATCCCGGTGCCTGTCCTCAACTGGCAGACCTCCCAGAGCCACACAGAGAGTGTGCATCCGTACTCTTTATCTCCTTTATCCTGTTACTGTTCTTCTAACGCAGTCGGGGTTTGGTTAAAACTAGAGCCCTACTTACTGAGATTTGGTGATTTAAAAATCCAATATTCAATATTTTCCATAAATATTTTTTTCTTTCATACACATAACACATAAACAGATTTCCCTAACATTTGTTATGTGTAGTAATTTACTTTCTGTGTTGGTGGTGTATTGCCAACAGGGAAGTTGCAGAGTGCCTCCTGGTGGGCAAACTATGCAACATCATCACTCATAACACGGTTGTTTCCTCTTTACTTTTTAAATTTTAATTTATTGGCTCTTATAAAAGCTGATACCAATAGACTGGCAAATTTCTAATATCAGCCAATAACATTGGGCTCCAGGTAAAACAAAGGGATGTTTTAATACCACCTGGATCCCCAAGATCCTATTGCAGGTTGAACCAACATATATATTTAATATAGGATCCCTGAACTAAACAAATTAATTCCTTCAGGAGACCAAAGACAGAGCTGAAAGAGAGAGACTATCACTTACATTTATCAAGTGGCCAGAAATATTCCTCATATCAACTTAAAAGGTGTAATGTTGTATTTATAACTTGGTTATGCTTGCCGAAGTCATTAATAAACACTCAAAGTTCAAATTGTTGTTTAATTTATTCATAATCATAGAAATATTTGAGCATATTGGGATAAAGAGTATGACTCTAACTCCTCTGTGTCCACAGCGGACACTCTTCACTCACATACTCTCGTTGACGGCCAGCACCCATCATCAACATCGCCAGGGGTTCCTCACCTTCGCTGCAACCGTAGAGCCAGTGAGGCCAGCATAGCCAGCCAGGTGTCAGGCTTAGCTGACTCGTACACTGCCTCCAACATCGCCACAAGTAAGCTGACCTCTAACCTTGTGTGTCTGACCTAAGTTTTGGTCTAGAAAGTGAGAGTTGACATGTTGACGTTCTCATTTCCTCCCTGCAAACATCCTCTTAGCGAACAAATGTGAAGTCAGCCACAGTAAAAGGCCCAGTCTGCTGTCACAGCTGCATCTACCCTGCCATAGATTTGCCTCTCGGAGCACACCCCCTCGATCGCGCAAGAAAATTCGACAGGTTTTTCCGAGACCCAACGGTGTGGAGTCTGAGCAGAGCTCTGACATTAGCTCTGACATGACCTCTGACCTCACCGATGTCACTTCTGACATCACTGACATCAGCTCGGCGCCCCCGTCGCCCGGGGTGCTGAAGAACATAGAGAAAGGTACTCTGGGAGCTGTAGTAAGAGGATCTGAGGGTCATTCCCTGTGGTCTATCCTTCCTCCTCTGGCCTCTTCCTCTCTCCCAGATAGTACTCCCAAGTAGTTCCAGTAATTACACTGGAGGTCCGTAATCCTTCGTGTAAGACCTCTGTGGTTTCTTGAGAACCATTGTTTTCCTTTACAACAGTGATTCCCAACCGGGCTTACTTGTACCTCAGCAGGTGCTTTTGCTATTGGCAGAAAATGGAAATCTCAACAAATAATTAACAATATTGATACATTTGTATTAACATGGACCTGTTGTGTTTTCCTTATTTTCTGACATGGTGGATGATGATATTAAAGATGGCCAAAGTTTCAAATAATGAGGTATGTGCAAGTGATTCCTGTGAGCCTAACGCCCGGCCTTCAGACTGCTCTAAATGCTCAGTTTGAGACTTTTTTTTCCCCTGGCTCTTACATCTATATAACGCCACCGAGCAGATATCCCTAATATGGTCACCTCAGTCATGCAGAAGCCCCACCCACCTGTTGATCAAAACCTTCTGTTTGTGAGACACAGCCAGTCACAAGATAGTTGTCTTAAGGAAGCCTGAAGCAAGCTAACACAGCTTGCTTCAGGCAGAGACTGCACCAAAACCCATTATGAGTAAATTTAGATGATTTTGAACTATGAATCATGGAAGAGTCCAAGAATAAATAAGTGGAGCTAAAAAGGAGCGTAATATGTCCACTTTATGTAGGAAAATAGTAGTAGTAAAAATTGATGTGATACTAATCTTTATTTCTAAGATCATTTACTAAATTCATCATATCATCACATAGGTTAGATCATATAACTTCAATGTATTGAATGAACAGTGCACAGATAAAAGCATATTTACTCCTGCAACACAGAGTGGATGAATGGCTTCACCACAGTGAGTCACATACATAAGAGTTTATAATAGCATTCATTGGGACCATGTTTGGAGCATACTGTGGTGTAGATGGAGAGATATTTTATGGCTGTGGGGATATATCACTCATAAAGGTTGGGAACCACTGCAAGCCAAAAAAAGAGTGTTTCTTTTGTACGAGTGTGCACTTTAATCCTTTCTACTTCTCACCACTGTCCATTTTTGTTTGTATTTCTAATTCTAGTGCGTCTTAGTCAAACCTTCACTGAAAAAAACACCACAAACTCACATCAGCATGCGGATGCTCTGACTGTCTGCTTCCCCCCCGCTGCTGTAGTTACCTCTCGGTGGTGGGGCAGTAAGAGGATGGACTACGCTCTGTACTGTCCCGATGCCCTGACAGCGTTTCCGACGGTGGCTCTGCCTCACCTGTTCCATGCCTCCTACTGGGAATCCACGGATGTTGTCTCATTTATACTCCGACAGGTTCTCTTTCAATTGATTTTGATTCCTTTGATCAGACTGGGAAATGTGTTGAGAGCTTTAATCGCTGGTTTTCACTTATGTGTTTCAGTTATGTAGTTCCTCGCGTGAGAATCTAGGTCTGTTCCACCTCTCCAGACTTTAATATCTCAACTGATGGATGGATTACTTTGAAATACGGCGCCGATAATAATGTTTCCCAGAGGAATAATCCTGCTGACTTTGCCGACTCCTCTGAATCTCACACGATAGGAGAAAGGCTCTTTTGATTAGTATTCCTAAGAAATTTCTAAAACTTTGTACATTCACTGTGGCCTGAGTCTTCCAATTTCCCATATTTTGGTCTATATTATATTTCAAAAATTTTATTTGAATGTTGAGCCCCGTTCCTTCACAGAAAATCTGGTACACAAAGTTCAACAGACTTTCTACATTTCTTTTTGGTCCATAAGCATTACAGAGTGTACATTCATGCACAGCATTTCCACTATTCTGGGTCATTTGTCTTTCATTTTCTGTTGCAGGTAATGAGACATGAGAATTCCAGTATTTTGGAGCTGGATGGTAAAGAAGTGTCTGAATTCACTCCTTCAAAACCTCGAGAGAAGTGGCTCCGAAAGAGGACTCACGTTAAACTTCGGGTAAGACGTCTTTATGGTGCGTCTTTGCCACACAAAGGGAAGGAAGAAATTCTGTAGATGTAGATGTGGAGATTTTCCCTGTTATATTTGAGAAGGGCACAGGTTTGGTTTCAGAGCTATTTCAGCATTAGCAAAAAATGAAGAAAAAAAACAAAGTGAAAAAAAGTGAATTTTACCTTCAATTCAACTTTGTTTGTATAGCGCCAATTCACAACAAACAGTCGCCTCAAGGCGCTTTGTATTGTAAGGTAAAGACCCTACAATACTGC
>JAVDPK010002989.1:366294-379280 GCA_034780415.1 Cichlasoma orientale
CTTTCTTTCTTTCTTTCTTTCTTTCTTTCTTTCTTTCTTTCTTTCTTTCTTTCTTTCTTTCTTTCTTTCTTTCTATCTTTCTTTCTTTCTTTCACAAATGATATTTGTTTAGATTTTGGCTACATGAATAGCATTTTAGCAATTTTCTTAGCTAACAGCAGTTCCTGTTTGCACTGTACCCATGAATGTATAGATAACTAGCATTTAGTTATATTAAAGAATAATGTAAAAACAAACAAACAAACAAAACAAAAAAAAACTAGAGATAGCAATGTCTTCTGAAAGTATATGACCCATTCAAGCTAAAGATGTGTGTTTCACACATGTCCAGTCATTTGTAACTTGGAAGTGAGAGGCTAAAGCTTTTTAAGTGTTAAGTAGGACAGTTCAAAGGGCCAAAAAAGACAACTAGTGCTTCCTCTTGCTTTCGCACACCTGTCCCCTTCGCTTGACACAGATGGGAGGTCGTCATAGTTTGAAAACCCCTGATATAGATTGTATCCAGCCTTTAGTAAGAAAGGGAAATAGTGTGTACTGAGAGCTAGATTTTGATTTGTTGAATACACGATGATAATTGAATGTTGCACGAGAAGAAAATGGGCGCGCTGCCAAAACGTCAGACAGCGCGCTCAAGTAAGAGAAGTCCTGGACTTGAGGCGTGAGTTTCTGCCGCGCTGTGGGCGGCAGGTTATTTTGGATGCAAACACTTTGTTCCCATTTGGTCATTTTGGCTGCTGAGTTGAATGTCCGCCCATCTGGATTCTGACACCGTTCAGGAGCCGTGGTTGTGTCACTGTACATACTGTAAAGATATATATGTAGGAAATTTATGGTTGAGGTTTATTTATTTATTTATTAAAGGATCATTACGTTGCTCTGGAATTTCAGGTGAACTATAATTGAAATATGTAGCATTTTATTTGTCACGTTGGCGGTCACTGAGGCTGTGGACCAACACAGGAAGCTTTTTTTTTTTGTTGTTCTTACCAGTGCAATATTGTTGTTCCAGTCACAGCAGGGACACAATCTACCACAGTACAAGCTACAGGCAGTCTGAAAGCAAACACGTTCATACACCACCTGCAGCTGTCTTTCACACCTCGTCAAAACTATTTGTATTTGAGCTGCTGTTGACCTTTGCTGTCTCTTTACAACAGTCAAGTGTGTTTTATAGGACTCCTGTACCTATTTTTCAAACGGGAGTATTTTACAAAACCTTTGAAATATAACTCAGCTGTTTTCTCAGTCAGCAGTGGGTGCATGGAAAAATAAAAGCCCATAACAGAAAACTATTTAACAAGCTGTTGCATGTTGTCTAATCAGACTAAAGTTACTTAACCTACGCTGTTAAAAATAACAAACCAATTATGTTGTCCATTATGTCCTCACTGTTAAACTGAACATGTATATGAACAAAAAATATAAGGAAAAACAGCAGATTATATTTAAGATTATTATAATTATTGCCACTTCTGGGTGAGAATACATGTAGAGACCTTCATCTTCAGCTTTGAACAGTGCAGTATTAGTTTGTGGTTCCACTTTCTAATAAAGCAGCCATTGCGAAAGGGTTTTAAACATCAAGCTAAACGAGTCATTTGACGTGCTGGGAACTAAACGTGTTGCTAAACTTCATCAAGATCTGACGAGATACCACTCTTCATTCCAGCCTGTAACAGATGACTGCTCAGCTTAGCTTTAATCCTGAAACAGGGAATAAAAGTGAGCACACTCCGTGGCGTCCAGTAGCAGGGTTTTAGCAAACCACTCATTTGTTGAAGGCACTTATTGTAAACACAGTTTAAAACCTTGCAAAAAAAATCCTAAAGTTATTCAAAGTATTTGAAGAAAGGACTTCAATAACTTTAAAGAGGAAACATTTCTGTATTGTGTTGAAGAGACACAGTCATGTGAAAAATTCTAATGTTTTATTTATCAGGACATAATTTTAAATAACTCATCTGGTCCTTAGCAGGCAGTAATGTAGGTAAATTAACTCATTATTTATTAACTAAACTAAAGGGGCTCTATAGGCTATTGAGTCAAAGGGTGTTAATTTAATTTTAAACACACTGCTTCTGCCTTTTTGTTTAATAAATGGTGACAGTGTGTAATATGTCATGTTTTGTAGTTCATCTCAGGTTGTATTTACCTAAATTTAAGACCTGCTAATAACTACAGTGGGGAAAATAAGTATTTGATACACTGCCGATTTTGGAAGTTTTCCCACCTACAAAGAATGGAGAGGTCTGTAATTTTTATTGTCGGTGCACTTCAACTGTGAGAGACAGAATCTAAAAAAAAAACAACAACAGAAAATCACATTGTATGATTTTTAAATAATTAATTTGCATTTTATTGCACTGTTGCCTAGTGACATAAAAAAATGAAGTCGTTCACATCGTTAATTCAGCATGAGCTAAGGTAAACATCTGCTGGCTGTGAAGATATTTGTATGACATGGACAGCAGCACAGATCAGCTCAAATTACTCACTGCGCAACATCAAACGATTCATTTAATAAATAACCATCAAATTCTTTATTCGCGACTATTTAATATTTCGAATAGGAGAGAAAACCCAGGGATAACAGACACTTTTAAAATATATTGCTGGTGAATAAAAAAGGATTTTAATCACGCTCCCGACATCTGGTTCTCTAAAAGAACAAATCCTTTAGAAAAGGTTCCTTATTAGAAAGTGGGACTGACGTTTTATTTTATAATTGAAATATTGTTTCTAGCTGTAGCATCAGTCATATTTTGTACGTACGCATCTGAAATATAATGCTGTAGGACAGTGACAAAGTATATGGTGGCAATAATTAATATACATTTTCAATATATGCATTGTATGGGATTAGAGTCACATGCACAAAATCTAAGTGTTTTGATAAGCATTTATTTAAACACCCTCTAGTTTTTACAAGCAGCATTATGAACAATTAATGGTTTATGACACATTCAACTGTATTTGCACACATTCAGACAATGCCTGTATTTGTAGCAATTTTAATTGACCTTCAACCATTATTGCATCATTTATTCTTGATTTATGTGTGTTTTGCATCTGTATGACCTTTTTATATTACACAAATGCTTTATATCTGCCTACAGTTACATTATTATGTCATTAAATGTTTGTATACTGCTTTTATTTGCTAGCAAAGGGTGGATTAAAACAGTACTTCTCTGCGCCATGTTAGCTGCTGCATACAGACCGTTATTACCCATTTTTTACACGTTTCAGCTGCTCCTTTGATCCATGACACTGACAGTCAGTAATGAAGACACCACATGTACTTAATTAGGAACACCAGAATTACTTTTCTATGTGATTTAGACTCACATATTCAGTAGCTACAAATGTGTCCTAGTTCACGCAGTATGTGTTCTGGTAGAATTCTGACCCCCAGCACTCACCATTATCCTCTGTACTGTGGAATAAATATAATTGGATGATAATTAGCGTGTGTTTGTGTGTTCTTTTTAGCCTAGTCTTAAATATCTTCATACAATTAGAAGATAAGCAGCCATCACAGTGGGGCCTAACACAGGGTGGCATCAGTGAGAGGTGGATCTGGGCCCTAATATTTCAGCTGAAATATTAGATTTAAAAATCGAGATTCCAGCTTCGTCTAATGAAAAGTTGGGTAAATGATGACCACACACATTATAAACTTATATATTTTATATAAAACTTTTATTCTATGATGATGACAGAGTGGCCCGAGCTATTTATCTTAACATCTTTCCTCCCAGCTCTTCTGGAACGGGCTCATAAAGTAGTGCATACTCTGCTTTCTCCCCCTTTAATGGGACCATAATTAACAAAAGCATCATGTTGTCTTCCACAAGACTTGAAACTAATGTTTGAGACCATAAACTCACCAAGAAAGTATTTACTGAAGTTACAGATCAAAGGAGCAAAATGGTTGTTTTGCCATAGACGTCAATAACAGTTCTTTTTGTAACTAGGGGCCCCCTGCTGGCCATTAGAAAGAATACAGGCTAAAGGGACGTTCGACTTAACTTCTCAGACCCAAAGACTTTGTCCATGTTTTATATTTGTGGTCCGGTAATGACAAGAGAATGAAGATGTGGCATTGGGTTCCTACCTTCAGCCCCATCCAAATAAAGCACAACCCTTGAAGTTCATGTAGCTCAGCTGGTGCTACTTTTAAGCAGTTTTGAAATTCAATAGTATGTAAACACAAATGCTAGTAATGAAATGAAGGTTTTATTCTATTCAAGCACCCACTTGATGTCATTAGTAACACCTGTGCTTAGCATTGCATGTCAGGTTGAAGGCTGTGAAATGGATCTTCATGCTTTTGAAAATTTATTTTAGAAATAATTAATCATCTATTAATGGCCCAGACAGAACTAGCTACATATTCCACAGAATGTGCCCTGAGGGCTGAATAAATACGCATTACAGCAACAAGTAATTTTTCTTTATTATGGCAAATGAAAAAATCTGTTTCTGTAAATGTATCCTAAAACACTGAGTATAGTGCACCCTTTAGCTCAGTTAATGTAGCGCAAACGTAAGGTTAGTTTTCATCTTGTCTCAAACTTTTATTACATACAGTATCAACACAAACACGTGGCTTATTTTACACACAAATTTGACATGCCCTGTTCACCTGAGCTGAAACAGGAAGAACAGGGAGAAACATTTCTCCAAATATTGCACAAAATGGCAAAAACGCTTTAGAAAACTGGCCTTTGTGAGGATGACAGATCCTATAAAAAATTATTTTAAACAATGCTTGACCTTTTTTTTAATTTTAAAATGAAGTACTTGGGACTAAGCGCACAGAGAAAAACCTTATAGATACACTTTACAGGAACATGGAAGAGCGATGGCGGCACGCTCTTTGGTTTTACAAATGGACGGATGGATGACGGGAAGAGGTCTGTACAGCAGAGAGGTCAGGGTGAAACCAAATACACTTACACACACCATGAAATCACAACTGAGTTAAATCAGCTGTTTCATCAGCACTGACCACCTCATGGCCTTCAACTCTCTGATGACCAATCAGCATTACAGTGAAATATCACATTTTGTGTGTCTATAGTGCCCGAGGCCTCTTGGGTGTGATCTGTTTGCTAGCTTGTTCCTCTTCCTGGAGAGTACAACGGAAAGACTTGACTTTATCTGGAAGAAGAGAGAATATCACACAAAAGACACTATTGAATATTTGAATAAATACACACACACACACACACTTTTTTCCTATATATTATCTCTCTAGATAGATAGTTCTGCTCCATACTACCAACAGTAGGAACAAGGAGGGCATGCAAAGGTCAAGTGACAGGATAAGAGCAGAAACTGTTGAAGAATAGGAAATAAAGCTGCATCTCCCGCTAATCATCATGAGTAGTCTGATACTCCTGGACAATTGTGTTGTCTTGTGTTGTGTCTCTTCTATTTATGTATAATTGTTAGAGCCTGACTGATAAATCAGTGGAGCCAATATTAGCTATTGCCTCATATATCAGTACTTGCATTTCTAATGGCTGATGAATGAAAATTAAAAAAGTAAAGGTTGGCTCTCTTCCACAGCATGTCTTTTGTCTTGTATCCCTCCCCTCACCCCTAACTGGTCGCAGCAGATGGCTGCCCCTCCCTGAGCCTGGTTCTGCTGCAGGTTTCTTCCTGTTAAAAGGGAGTTTTTCCTCCCTACTGTCCCCAAATGCTTGCTCACAGGGGTTTGTTGGGGTTTCTTTCTAATATTGTAGGGGCTTTACCTTACGATATAAAGTGCGTTGGAGCGATTGTTGTTGTGATTTGGTGGTGTATAAGTAAAACTGAAATGAACTGAAGAAGAGACGTGAGAAATGCTCTTCAGCCATGGTACGAGTATTGACGTTCCATAGTTGGTTCATCGTTTCTTCATTTCCTTGTCTGACAGCAGTTAAAGCAGTGGAAATGTTCTAAATTTAGCTTACAGAAAACAGCAGCAAATTCTTTAGTTTGTTGGGAGTCAGTGCTTCTGTCTGCTGCCATCTACTGTTATTCATTCATCAGACTAACATGCTAAATTGACATTTGATTAAGGCAAAGAGGAACATCTCTAAAAGAGGCTCAACATTTGGGAACTGCATGATGTTTACCTCTTAGCTCAGTAAGAATGTCTATCTTCTGGTCCAGGATTTGCTCTAACTGAGTTGCATATGATTCAACATCATAGTCCACTTCCTCCGTCATTTCCAGAAGCACCTTCTCATCCTCCAACCAGCGGATCGACTCCTGTAAAGGACAAAGATGCAGTTCAACACCTTAGGTGTGGTTTCAAATTCATACTACCTACAAAAGGCAAAAGTGGGTCAAAGTTGTGTTATGGCATATTGTCCCTGTTCATAAACAAATATGACAACCTTTGAAGTAGGTACTGTAAATGACTGTGCTTAAAAACATTTTAAAACATTCAAAATGAACTAAAGCTATCAATAAAATGTGAAGAAACAACTGCAATGACTGCATATTGTGTTCAATAGATATCAACTGAAGTGGAACTCGAGTCAGGCCATACTTTCATGTAATACCATTTTGCACCACAAGTGCAGTGGGTTAACATAGCCTTTAATTACTAGACCAGACATTTAGCACATTCTTAATTACAGTGGTGGTGATTGAGTAACAGGTAAACAGGTAAAGCCTCTTGAGAAAAGACACATTCTAATGCTAGGTGTGAACTGTTGCTTAGTCTGTCACTTTAAAAACTAAAGGCAAGGCAAAGTTTATTTATATAGCACATTAAAACAACTTCCGTTGCCCAAAGTAAAGCTTTCCCCATCAACACAACCAATTTAGCATTGCTCAGGAACAATCTGTATCTATACTAGCATGTGTCAGAACACATGACCAATCAGGTATGCTGGGAAACCACGTGCCAATACAGACAGGAAACAGAGGGGTGGTTGGCTAGTTGTAGTTGTCTGGCTTGGTAAGTCACATGAGTTTTCTGCCATCTGCTTTACTAGACTAAAGTTCTTTATGTCAATAAGTTCAGCTAACCGCTGAAAGAGCAGCTTAGCTAAAACTAAAGCTACAATTAGTTATTAATTTCCTATTATTTAGTAAGCTGTAAATGGAATTTTTTTAATTTTGAAGAAATACAGTTTTTTTGATTCGTTGTTCCACACGTGATTTTTTTTTTTGGCCTGCGGTACCTGGAACACAGCCCTGTGATCCTCCAGCACCTGCTCCTCCATCTCCACCAGCTGAGAGACGGCTTCATGGAAAGTGAAGAGCTGCGGGGAAACCTCTTCCTCCTACAATCACAAACAAAACCAGTGCTGTGATTATGGATTTAAAATTGCTGTTGAAACAGGAAATCTATGCAACATTAAATTGTACAAAAGAAAATTATTCTGTATAAATTCCAAGCAATAAATACAAAATTATTTTCCAAAACCCACAGCCATTAAATCCTAATTTTATTCAGTATTCAGACCTTTTCCAGATGAGACACCATCAGCAACAACATGTGAATGAGGGTTAAGACGTAAAAGCAAAGGAAGGCTGTGCACAGACTCGGGGACCTGCTTCTAAACTGCATCGGTTATTCTGCTGAAACTGGAGCTCAGTATGGAAATGACATTGTTTTTGCATTGTCATTGCCTGCAGTGATGTCAGAAGCAACCAAGCAGATGTCACGCAGTGTTTCACAGACAAAGCATGCACAGACACAGTATTAAAATATAAAGAAAATATAAAGAAAGAATTCAATGGCAGAGCAAGAAAAGATGAAGGTCTTGAGCTAACAGCTAGCAAGCAGACTTGTAACCACAAGAGTGCTGAATTGAATTCTGAATGTGGCAGGGAGCCAGAGTAAAGAAATGAGGAACGGTGGTACTTTTTAAACCACTTATGTGACTATTGTGGATTTACAGGTCATGCTATCCTCACACTCCACAGACAGCGATGAATATTTGGCTCAAATCTGCAGTTTTCTATGAGACGTGTGCGCATTAGTACAAAGTATCACCTGGCTGTTCAAGAGGCTTCAGTTCCCTGCTGAGGTAAGAGTCAGTCTGCACAAACCTAGCATCTACATTTTGCACGCACAGCTGCTGTGGGTTCAGATGTTTTCTGTCACGGTAACGTGTGTGGGCAGCAGATGTTCTTACGTTCTGTTCGCAGAGCAGCTTCAGATCGTCTCTCTGTGGAGAGCTCCCAACTCCCCACTGAGCCTCCAGCACCTCCAGCTGGGTGATGTGTCCTCCCTCATGGCTCTCCATCATGGCTGCTGCAGGGTCCACCGTGAGTTCCTTCACCCTGACAACACATCAGCACAGTGTCGGTAAACCAACAACATGACGACTTCAACTACTGCTGAGGTGAGCAACAATGGTGTGTAGCTGCAGATGAGAAATATACAGATGTGTTACATCGCTGACATGTTGCTCAGCATGCCAGGGAAATAAAGCAATGATGTGAGTTCTGAGACAGAAACATGAAGATGATGATGAAGCACTTCATGCAGGTTTTGGGAACTCAAGTCTGGGAAAAAAAAAAAAAAAGTTAAAATGACTGATGAAAGAAACTCTTTACTAACAAATATATAAAAAAGTTTACATTTCTGCTTAATTTGGGATTTAGAGATGAACGAAGCAGTGAACATGCATCATGACGGATGACACACAACGTTAGGATATACTGAATAGATTGGATGCTACTGGTGAGATGCTGTACTGATCTGTATTTTCATTTTTGCCAACAAATCCTACAAAAAGATCACAACCAACAAAACATATATATATTTTTTTAATTAAAAAAACTTCTTCTTGGCATAACAATAAAAACAACACGTGGAAAAAGAGACTCATACAGAAGCATAAATGGATACAGGTAACGCAGACTCTTGTCAAGCTAATTTTCTAATACTTAGAGAAATCTGTGCTTGGCCTGTCACAACAACCATTCACCCACTTCAGACTAAAGTTTGGCACTGTTGGGGACAGTGCAGTGTCAAATTTGGGCTCATTTCAATGAACTGTTTTTCATATTTTGGCTAAAAGTTATTTTCTGTTACAAGTGTTTTCACTGGAGTGGCTGCTGCCTGCTCCACTCTGCTGACACTACTGCAAAAATACATTAACTAAATTTAAATAAAAATGCAATGTCAGATAAAAGTGCCTTGATCAAAATCTGAGGAAGTGACAACACGTCAGATAACATAGAATCTATTTTCTGCACAGCTATGTTTACACAATCATGCACACTCCTCATAGCTGCTGTCTTTTAAAAAAAAAAGAACTTTATGATTGTGTGTGACTTGTTTAGGTGCTATGTGGTTGTCCCTGTATAAAAAATAACCTGCCTCAAGAAAACTTAAAATGAACACACTTTGATCAGTCACTCACATCACTTCCTCGCCTTCCACCAATCAGTAAACACCAGGCTGGTCACTGACTTTTTAAAAAAAATTTGTGGGATTTTCCCGTGACCCTGAACAGGATAAGCGAATGGAGATAAGAGAATGGATGGATGGATGGATTTGTTGACAAAAATAAAAAGAGACTGGCAAATGACTTGGGGGTAGAAAGCAATAAAAAAAAGGGGGTATATAATGGGTAAAATAAGGCAGACAGTGCATGAACTCTGCCTCATTTTAACCCTGGTTCACTTGCCAACTAAATTCAAAATTCAGGTTGATTTTTTTGCCATAGCAACTCTCATGGATTCTCATCAATGCCAGGACCACACAGTGATCTGGCACTTTTTGGAAACACACACACACACACACAAAGTGTCTGCCTGGCTTCATGTGAAATACCAATATGGAGGTAACCTATTCTGCAGGACAGTGTTGAGAGACATAGCAAAGTGATCATACTCGTAGGTAGGGGAGAGCTCAGAGCGACCTCCTCCACCCCCACTCTGGGAGAAGGGAATGTCTGAGGGACTTATCCCAAACTCCTTTACTCTGGAAAAAAAAAGCATGGCAGGGGAGAGAAACACACAGCAGGCAGGAGAGGATCGTGTTATGTTATGTAGTCTTTGCTTTTTTACATTTTTATAAATTAATTCACCAGAGGAGAAAGACAAACGGGGCACAGAGATAACTGAGACTACTCCTGATAGGGCGTCAATATTTTCTAGAAAAATTAACTAACAAGATGTGTGTATTGTGGCTTTATGTTTGATGGAAACTCCTCATTAAACATCTTGAGATACGTTGTAGAAACACTTCCACCCAATTAACCAGATGTACCTTTTAAAGCTACAATTAGAAATGGTATACTAACAAGCATTTAAATGACTATGTAATGTTAAAGGGCTCACACAAACGACACCTGCTTAGTATGCTACAGTAATATAAAGTCTTTTAGTTAATTATTTTGGTTTTATGGCTTGAAATTTACTGCTACAATGGTGGATGTGCATATTAAACATAGCCAAATTTCAAATAATGAAATCAGCACATGTACAAGTAATCGCTTGTGATGTCAGCCAAAGTGGATATTCCTAATACGGTCATCTCAGCCACACAGTTCTGACTGTGTGCACACAGGCACCATCCAGATGCTGCTCAAACCTTCTGTCTGTGAGGGGCAGCCAATCAGAAGAAAGCTGGTTTAAAGGGAAAGATACTTGTTTCTGACAGAGGATGAACTAAATCATTTTTTGACTGTGAATCTTGTAGAATACATAAAAGTATGAAACAGTAACAGATCCACTTGATGCTTTTGACAATGACTAAGAGCCAGGATGGTTACTGCAAATAGAAGATGTATAAATTTAAAGTTATAACTCAATGTAGGATATGTACATTCATCTTAACATGATAGTTGACATTATGAAGGTTTTTTTGGCCTTTCAGCAGAATCTCTCTCACCTGTTGGCATATCTCAGCGTGTTCAGTGTGTTTTCACAAGACGCCATCCCAGGAGAGATGGTCGCAATCTGTTGAGGAAAAAAAAAAAAGAAGAGCAAAGTATTTACCAAAAGCACATCCAAATCTGTGATCACATTTCCTGTGGTGTTACTGTCTACAGTGGGTACATATTGTTTTCTTACCATGCATGTTCTGGAGTTTTCCCCTATGAAGGAGTCTCGGAGCACTTGGGTTAACTTGCTGGCTCTAAATGGAGTGTGCGGTTTGTTTCTGCCCAGGGCTCGGATACACTCCTGCAAACACACACCATGCCCAATTATACAATCATTTTGGTAGCTGGTTAACTAATTACATTCATTTATTGCAATCATTTTAAAGGAGAACTAAGAAATATTTAATATCTTTATTTTTTCATATGACAGGATTTGCTATTTTAAGTCAGTAAGTTTTTTCTCACACTCAACAAAAGTGTGGGTGCAAAATAGGCACGACTGTTTTAATATTTAATAATATGTTCCTTAATATTGACTTTTTTGCATGTATATTGCCTATTTATTGCATTTTGCTTGTCCTCCACCTGCAGGACTTCATAAAAAGTTTCTTGGACTCGTGAGTACTGGTCACTCCAGTGAGTGCTGTCAAACAAATCCTTTTGATGCAGGCAAAGAGATACTGCCAGTTGTAGTCAATCACAGTCACTTATGAGAAGTTGATAGAAGTTGCAGAACCTTCAGCACCATTTACTAAAAGATTTAAGTGAATGTATGTATATATTTGAGTGTGGATTAGAGAAAATCCAAAATATTAAAACCTGTGCACCCAATTCTTGTTTTTTAAAGTCATTAAAGATGTTGTACAATCATTCCATTCTGGAAAATGAACAGATCAAAAAAAATAAATCACTAAAACCCCCAAATGACCACAACATTCATGCCTGTATAAGTGTATGTAAACTTCCGACCACAACTGAACAATAAGCACAACACTGAAGCACAGAATATCAGCAGTACTGAGCGGAAGACCTTGAGTGCCAGCAGACTCTTGTTGATCTCTGCTCCCTCGAGGCGAGTCTGCCGATCAGCGCTCGAGGTGTCCGCCCCTCTCTCATTCCCCGCCAGGTCAATAAGAGAGAACTTTCCGTGCATCTTCCCCCGTCGACGCAGAATAATCTGGAAAACAGCGTGACTCCGGGAGGAGTGAGCGTTGGCTGATGTCTGTCCTGACGTCCTGAAAAAGACACAGGAAAACAACACGTTCGGCTCTCCAACCACACCTTTTGTTACAGTTTCATTTTTTTAACAATCATGTGGTTACCTGCAGCTGTTTCCCACTTCAATTAGTTTGAGGACGTCTTCTGTGCATTTCACCTCCCTCTCCTGAAGCCCCACCACTTGCACCTGCTGTTTTCCGTCCTCCAGGACCCGTAACTTGGCCTTACGGTTTAACAGGTCGAACACCTTCAAACACAAATATACTCAACTCACATTCTTTTCTGAGTCAGAGCAGGATCAAATACATGTAACTCAGTAATTGATAAGTGCTATAAATATCTAACAAACATGAATGTATTTTTGTATGAGTATCAAACCAAAGCAAGCAAAGTAGAAATCATTTGTTCGCCCTTGTCCTCAGGAGTCTGGTTTCTTTTTGCATGACAAGGACCAGCCCAAAGCACGGCTCGTTTGCCTGAGGACTATCCATGCTAGAAGAGTGTTGAGCCCGAAGCCTGTGTTTTGTCACCAGCTCTGGTGCTCAACCCTGGAAAGACAGGTGACGTTTGTGGGGAAAGTGCTGGGACAGATGGCTTTTGCACGGCATGACCCTCTCATCTCTGAGTCCAGGGACCCGGCTTCGTCCGAATCTGAAGGTGAGGAGTATTCGGTCAATGTCCCTGCAACTAGCTGGGCTGTCCACATGGAGTACGTTGATGGGTCAGCCAAGTGTGAGAGCCAGCTTCAGCCTGAAGTAGTCACTCACCAGAATTATGATGATGTGCTGGACCTTGGCTTGGACGTCCAAGTCGAGGACCAAGTTTGTCGAAGGATGAGCAGGAGAGCCAGTTATAGGCCCAACGTGCCGCCACTGCATACAAGCACGTGGGGGGGGGGGGGGGGGGCCCAAAAAACAA
>JAVDPK010002989.1:386490-400819 GCA_034780415.1 Cichlasoma orientale
ACTAAAACTGACTAAAACTAAGAAGCATTTTCGTCCAAAAGACTAAAACTAAAACTAAAACGGTTGCCAAAAACAACACTGCTGGGAACATGAAAGGATGTGATATCTGAGCACCCAAATGGCACAAAAATGGAAGGCTTTATTGTATGTAGTGTATCAACACGCCTTGTATGACAATTGATGCTGATTCTTGGATGCCAAACGAGTGGCTTTCACATGATGGTCTAAAGTTATTTCAGAGAAAATGATCTAACTGAAGCCCTCCCTCACGCTGTTCCTCATAAACACAAATCTTTGCCTGATGGGGCACAACCAACTGTGCTGAAGTAGAGAGCCGTTATTGGGTCAGTATGTTTAAATCAAACATACCTCGGTTTTCCCGTGGGGCATTTTCAGCCTTGGGTATTGCTGTAATCCGTCTGGTCTATAAGACAATAATGGTCAGAGTAGAATGTGGAATACACAGAAGATACAGATGCTGTTTAAGAGAATTCTAAAGTTTGCAAGGAAAAATGTCTCTAATATATGGAAATTAAAGACTCAGAAACTGACCTGTAGGTAAACAAATACAACATCAGGAATAATAGTAATAATAATATTAATAATATTCTTTTAAACAAGTCCTGTGTAAGTAGGAGTGACTGATTAATCATAGCCGGTGTTGAGAAGCAGACCTTGGGTACTTTGCTGGTTTTGGCAACGTTGGAGGGAGGAAGAGGGACCTCGGGACTCTGTGGTATCTCTTCATCAGGAGCTACATCTGGATTCAGAGCAAAGACGCTCTCGAGATCAATCTGAAGCAGAAGCAAGAAAAAAAACCCCCCAAAACTGCTTTATTATCATTATGACCTTTGTTTGAGCAGGGAATCAACATCACCTCATCAAGCTCAAAAGGCGCTGTGTACTGGTGCCAAAATGAAACTAGAACATAAATAAAGATGAAAGACTTTAAGAAAAGTTTATGGTTGCAGTACGTGATTGCTTCATGTCTTTTATCGATAATATTTTTTTCAGTATCTGTACATCATTAGAAGGCTTTAATTAAGTAAAAGGTGAACACAGCCTCCCAATAAAATGTTCCCATGACTCTGACAATGAGGAAATTCATTAAACCTGCATTCTTTCTGATAGCCAGCAGGGGGCAAATCCTTTGGTTTTAAAAAGAAGTTTGATTGTATAGAAGTCTATGGGAAAATGGCCTAAAGCTATGAAAGTTTCCTCATAAGATTCTAGTTTCAGGTCTTATTGAACACAAATACAAAATTTTGGTCCCAATTTGAGTCAAAATAGACAATAAAGCAGGGTTTGCTTTCAGGCGGGGCTACATTGTGATTGTGAGTGCCTTATCTCTTAATTTTAGAGTCAGATCTGCCCCTCGCTTGTCACATATAAAGTCTAAACACCAACATAGCAACTTTGAAAAAAAGCTCATCTTGAGGCTTGACAAAAGGACTTCAATAGGACTGACAATGGGTCATGTGATGGTGCCTATGTCTATCTTTTGTGAGCATTCTGTGCTTGAACACTACTTTCCTGCACTGTATTGGGTACAGCAATACTCCCTATACATTAGGACAGCACTATAACATGTCCAGCATGCAAAATAAACTGCATTTCAGGCAGTTCATTGTGCATGTTTATATTGCACGTTACAATAAAAATACAAGTTACTGCACTATAGTGTGTAATTCTCATCTTATTGCTGGACTTCTTTTGATTACTTTAACCACTTCAGCAACAGCACAAATAAAACAACAGACAGGTGCCACGTTTGAGAGGAGAAGAAGCTCATTAAAACCTGAGTTTCAGTGCCACTTTTCACAGTCTCTGACAAAAATTCAAGAAGAGGATTTGAACGCTTTTCAGGCAACACAAATCACTACATTTCAGGACATAATAAAGCAAACTGAGTGCAGTGGCAGCTGTACCTCTTTCCCTTTGGTGTCTCCATTCTCGATCCATTCCACTGTCACACTCTCGTTGTCTTCATGGAGTGATGTGACCATTGCCTGGTGTATTCGCCCTGCAGAGAGGATACAGAAGGATGCTAGGCCTGCTCAGTGCTGCATGAGACTGTAGAGCCAGTACCTATACAGGCACCAACTAATGAACCATTAAGCTGATGCACAGTAACTCGGACTGTGCTTATAATACAACAAATAAACGAGTGCCAGTCAAGCAGTGTCTACAGGGAGAAGTAGACACTTAAATAAGGATGCTGAGATGCTAAATGGGTGTGGCTGATGAAAGATGATGTTAAGACTGCCAATCATATCACTTCAACAGCTGCGTTTACTGGCTGTTAATTGGGTTTTTGGCCATCAGTCAATTATTAAAATACACACAGCAGTGTGAAAGCCGTGCTATTTTAGTGAGATGAAATGCAGTCAGAGGGGCAGGGCCCCAGTCTGCCATCCATCAGCCCTGATTCACAGGCCACTGCTGCATGATGCAGTGCAGGCATCATGTGCTGCATCCCGTCCTTTACCGGAGGGGTTTCGGCCTTGAAGCAGAGGACGGGAGGAAGGAGAGGTAGGGCGGCAGGGTAGGTGTCAGTATTCTCAACCGGACGGCAGGTGGACGGACCCGCCCGCCTGCAGCCAGATCGACCCACTGGCGTGTGCCTGCATCACTGACAGACGACAGCAGCACCGTGTCATCAAACAATATTTGTGTCGGTTTTAAGGCTCTGACACTTTACTTGCTGGGCTTTTTAAATGCGACATTCCAGTGAAAACACTGCAGAGATGACGGTGTAGCTGCCTGCTAGCTAGCAAAAACATCCAAATGAGGTGACCGGTAACGCTAGCTGCTCTCATCCGGACCGGCCGGATGGAGAGCGGTGTGTATGAGTGTGTATGTGAGCGGAGGTAGCTACGTACCGTCGCTCCGTTTTATCTCCACATAAATGCCCACGAATATCTTCCCGAATATCCCGGCCATTGCTCCCCTTGTGCTGTTTAATGAGCGGTCCAGTCTAAGTTGTGCTACCACAGAGACTGAGGTCACGGTCAGTCATAAGAGAGGCAGGAGGAGAGGAGGAGGTGCGCATGCGCGACTGGTGTCTTTCACTCCAAAAAAACGTCTTCTATGAAATTTCATCAAATTTATGACAAACATTCATATTCTAATCCTGTTTTGGGAATTAATATTGACCACATACGGAGATAATAATAATAATAATAATAATAATAATAATAATAATAATAATAATAATAATAATAATAATAATAATAATATTATTACACAATACTCCCTATACATTAGAACAGCACTTCTGCCCAATAATAATAATAATAATATTATTATTGGGCAGAAAATTCGATTTAAAAATCTTAAGTCATTATATTTAAAAACGATCAGTCTAAGCCAGCCAAATTAGTAAAGGCTCAGCAACTTTCAGATTTTGAATTGATTCAGAGCCTGACAGCCAGTGCTTTGCCCTCTCTAGTTTTCAGCCACTCTGAAACAGGACACTAAATTTACATTTAACATGTAGAGTTTATACCAGAATATTTATCTCTTTGTTTAAAACATGGTAGCAATTCTGTAGCTCATTTTTTTCTGCTATAAAATTTATAAATCATAGCTGCCCTCTCCTGGATAAAAGTCTGTGGTCCGTGAATGTCTTCTAACTTCATCTTTTAGGAAACTGCACACAAAACAAGTTCACCTGAATGCTGTGCAGCTCTGCATGATTTTGTAGCTACAGTCCATTCACAAAAGCAAGTTGCAAGTGTGAAGAAAGACAGATTACAATAACACATAATGTAGCTAATTGACATCATTATGATGCATTATTTTAATTAAAGCATTCATCTTTTTTAAGCCAGCCTTACTGTAACTTAGTATCAGGACAATCACTGAACATTAAGTCAGTTTATAAGAAGCAACCCTCTTATACACCAGAGAAAACACCAACATACTGTACAGCCAGCAATATTTGCTTTTATTTGACATATCCAAAGAAACAAGTAAATGACTGTGGCTGGGTCACATTCCCTCAACTGTTTCCACTTCCCTGATTACCTCTTTATGCATAAATAGTTAAGTCACAGTAGCTGTTGTACTCCCAGCCTCAGCCAATGGCTTCCCTTTGGTTTCAAGTCTGTGGTGTGTGTTTGGGTTCTAATTCTACAAACTCTGACAAAGATGATATCTAGTCAACCTCAGCAGATGTAATGGGTTTCCAGTCCTGCAGCAAACAGGGTTGTTTCACTCTAACCAGAGTCCCTGTCCCCAGCCCACATCAGGTACTCAAAAGGCCTCTCCCTGGCTCTCCTGTTTGTAAAGAAGTGGGTGTGTCGTGCTGTCTCCAGCCTTGGATACCAGCCTTCTGTGCAGCTGATTGTACTCAGCAATTAGGCCAGGGAGAGGACAGCTCCAGTGTTAGAGAGCCTTTGCTTTGCAGTGTGTGAGCTGTGTTCTGTGACTGCTTACTTTTTCAGTGGGTGTTTAGGTCTTTTGACTAACTCTTTAGTTTAGTGACAGATTTCTAGGGTTTGTCCTTTCTTTTGGTGGTGATGGCAGCTGGTGTGTCTTTTAGTTTAATCATTAATAAAAACAAATGAACTTTATTTTATTGCTAAATTTACTTTGTCTCGTTTTTCAACACAAACATTTCTTGTTCCCCACACGGACTTCTAGGGGAGTGTAACAAAAGGGGACTTGTCCTGAATTTTGAAACAGCCCTGGAAACTGAATTGATTATTTTGGTCATACTTTGAGCTCGTCTCTGGTTGAAGATGCAGCGAATGCCATTACTGTACCTGTTGAGTGCACCACTTCCCAGTTAGGTGCGTTTCCAGCTGAGCTTTTGAGTTCTTTCATTGTGTGTGTGTTTTTATTTTATTATTTTTATTTTAATAAATTCAGTCTGTGTGGGGATAAAGTCCCTGGTGTGGCAATTCAGAGCACCAGCCACAGAAGTTTCTTGCTTTTTAAAATTGCCTTGAGCCTCCAGAAGATGGGCAGGTTAAATCTGGTGTTATTATGAACTTGGCAATTTTATATTTTATGTGGTCACATTAGATAAGTGGTACATTTAACAAGCAGCTGTTCAGTTACTGTGCTAGCCTGGCTAGGCTGTGATTTTATTTTATTTTTTTGGGGGGGGGGGGGGTCTGTGTGCATTTGCTGGTGTGGTGCCTTTATTAGGTGTTTCAAGGCGACCTAACAGCAGCTCGTTAGCTCTACTCCTGCCTCACAGAGCTGGGTAGGGGAGGAAGAGCCAGCTCTGCTGCTTTAGTTTAATTGATTCTTGGCTGAAACTTCTCGTTCCAAGATGGATGATAAACTATTGTTTTCCCCACATCCCCTGGACTGCTAGGGGAATGTAACAGAGATGAGCCCTAATGTTAAAGGAGCTGACTCTGTAGCTTTCTCCTGAGGGGGAGATGTACTGGGATGAGGATGGACACTCCTCATAATGTCCCCTCTGCCTCTTTGCACTTACTTGCTCTGTGCAGTTCTCTCCCCAGCTTTTCTTTATGTTGGAGCTGAGGCCTGATGTTGAGGGAAGGTCTTCTAACTGCTGAGACACTAAAAGTGGACCACCTTCATTTTCTTTCCACTTGCATCTCGTGGAGCAGGAAATAAATCTCATTAACCCTACCAAGATTCTTCTACAGGTAACTGCTGGATGAGAGGGTAATGTTGTCAGACGTCTTCAGCCTCATCAACTTCAGTACCCTCCATCTTCATCCACGGTGTCGTACCCACAATCCTTGCTGACCTATTCATCATTGCCTTCATGTAGTAAACGCCACCTTTGAGGAAACTTTAAAATGATCTTAGGACTGGACGTCCTGTGCAAAAGCAGCTTAGGAAAAAGGAAGTATTGTGCCGGCCCGTATCTGTTATTTTGAACAGATGGCAGAACAATTTTAGGCTGCATTTGTGAGACTGAATAAATGCACATGTAACTACAGGTCAGGTCAACGCGGCCTGCAGCTATTGTAATTGGCCTGTTCAGCACCATCGATTTCTCGACAGAACAGGAGGAGCTGAGCATGCTGGTCTTTTCCCCTAAAAAGACACAGGATGATAAAACAGGTCTGGAGACGATAGAACATCAGAAATTACCCCCTGTGCTTTTGTGGGGAAGCACAAGCATTTAACATTGCATATGACTCCTGATTAGTTGCTTGTCTTCTCCACTTATATCTATTTTACTCACAGGAGAGATGATTGAGTGTAATTTCTGCTTTTACTGATGTTTCTCTGAAGTCTAATAATCCTAAAAGCTGGCAGTGCAGCCACGTTTAAACTGAGGGCATGACTGTCAGCTGAGTGAAGGAAATCCTTAATTTCACTTTATAAAAACATATCCACACTCATCACGCAAGACAACTTCATAAGCAGATTTAATGGCAGCATAATGGTGAGGGTTTAATGTAGCCTGTCACTGAAGGATCAAAACATTTGGCATAAAATGGAAAATGCACTGTTAATGAATAATTATATGCACAATTTCAGTTTTCTTGAACTGTCAAAGGCTCTGCTAAAGGATGTAACTAACAAAGCACTGAAGCATCTTTTCTTAGTATATAGAGAATTCACCCAGGTCTCATCAGCCACACAGATACTTCTGGATTCTCATTGATTATATCTAAGTTCCCATGTCCTGTTTTTTGTGCACCAGCACAATACTGTGAAATGACTGTTTTGTTTTATTTCATAATTCATGGTGTTTTAATGCAGCTAGTGCCCCTTTCTCACACGCTTCAAACATTTCCTCTGACTGGCTTCAATAAAGCCCAGAGACCAGTAGAAGGCGCTGCTGCCTAAAAAAAATAAGCAAAACAAAAATAAGAGGGCGCCACATGGTCGTGAGAAAGATGTGATTTTTTGCTCCAAGCTGCAGCTGCAGATGGACTACATGTATTCTGGAAAAGTAACCACAGCTCTGTCTTCTCTCATGCAATTTTATTTCAATCACTCAAAAACATCTTTTTAAAATACTTTTCCGAAACATTAAGTGCTGTTAGCACATCACGTGACACCGAAGCACAAGAATGTATATGAAGGTAAAATGAAGGAATAAGGAGACTTTTATGGAATATTAGGGAGCAGTGGCACAAAAAGTGGGTATGCACTATATGCAATGCAAAATAGTGCAGAATGTTCACGATCCAAGTGGCAACATTGTAGAATGTTCACCTCTAAAGTGGCAACGTGGTGGAATGTTGATTTTAACAGTGACAGAATGGTAGAATGTTCACGTCCAACATGGCAGAATGAAAAAAAGCTTTTCAAAGTGTTTTAAAGACAGTCTGTAAGTTCTGTCAGTGTATCAAGAGGAGGCTTTTAAATAGTCAGGTTAGCTTAAGTTACTAGGAGTAAAAGAACAGCTCACTGTTCCTGTCTAATATCGTCAGTAGAGTCATTGTGTGAATCGATGATGGACTATTTTAAAGAATTCAATGAGGCCTTTGAACTGATCCGCCAGACCGGAGGCCATATTGCTGCAGACCACGGCATGGTGCAGTGGTGTGGATGCCTCAGCCATCAGCGGTCAGACGGCAGCGCCCAAATTACAGACATTTTCTAACTATTTGAAAAGCGTACGCTGGGTGTTACCCCTCCCCCCCGTTATACGCTTTGTACGCTTTGTAAAATGTCAATATTTGTGAAGCGTCCCTCACCTCAAATTAGTTTTCAGCATTTCTTTTTTGAGCACAGTACAGCACACCTGGAAAATGCTACCTTTCCCTATAAATCATTAATAATGCTGAGTGGTTATAAAAACAAGAAGACAAGCTTCTTGGCCATTCTCTGACCTCCTGCTGGTGCCAGAATGGTCAGACTGCTCCAAGCTGATAGGATAGCAGCAGTAACTCAGAGAACCACTCGTCATAGCCAAAGTATGCAGAAGAGTATCTCTGAGCTCACATGTCAAACCTTGAATCGGATGGGCTACAAGCAGAAGACCACTTTGGATGGTAGGGTTGGAATTTGGCTTAAACAATCTGAAAGCATGGATCCATCCTGCCTTGTATTAATGTATTCAGGCTGCTGGTGATGGTGTAATGCTGTGGGGGATTTTTTTTTTTGCACACTTTGAGCCCCTTAGTGTCAATTGAGCATCATTTAAGTGCCACAGCCTACCTGAGTATTGTTGCTGCCCATGTCTTATGGCTGTTTCCAGCATGATAACACACCATATCACAAAGCTCAGATCATCACAAACTGGTTTCCTGGACATGACGGTGAGATCACTGTACTCAAATGGCCTCCACAGTCACCAGATCTCAGCCCAATAGAGCACCATTGAGATATGGTGGAGCGGGAGATTTGCATCACAGATGTGCAGCTGACAAATCTGCAGCAACACTGTGATGCTATCTTGTCAATATGGATGAAAATTTGAGGAGTTAAGTGAGTTCTGAAGGTAAAAGTGGGTCCTAGCAAGCTCCTAATGAAGTGGATGGTGTGCAGTAAAAAGGTACGTAAAAGCTCAACAGTAACCAGAGTTCTTGTCTAAAACAACAAAAACAGATAAACATACTGACAAGGAGACACTTTAAAAATAATGCCAGGAATATTTTAAATGCATCAGGTGACTTCATACATATTGCAGTTAACAGTAAACATAGTTCTTTGACCTATCATCATGTTGCAGAAAGAATTTGGGACCAATGAGGTGCTTCGCTGCTGGTGTTCCAAGATAAGAAACTTTTGAACACTCTGGAAGAATAATTAGAAGATTCAGTCATTACAACCTGAGGCTATGAGTGCAGTGTTGAGCCACAAATTCTATTTTAAGGATTTCTGTTGAAAATATAAAATGAAAATACAGATAAAGCTCATAGACAGCTTTATAGTTAAATGAACGTAGAGCTACCGTGCTCTCCGGATTCGGTGATTCTTCCTCCAGTGAAGACTGAAGACTTGTAGTGCCGAGGTTCTCCAAAGGACACAGAGCTCACACAGGGGACCAGAACCAGCCAGCAAAGAAGATGCTTATGGTGATATGTGACTATTTTCAGCAGCGGATGAATACTCATTTGTTCCTCTTGTATTTCCGACCGCAGGACAGTGACCTAGTGGAACAGTGAGTGGGATGGAAAAACTCCCTCTTAACAGGAAGAAACCTGCAGCAGAACCAGGCTCAGGGAGGGGCAGTCATCTGTTGCAGCTGGTTGGTGAATATGGTGGTGGTGAATATGCAAGTTATTTTTGCATACATACATACATTACAAACCTGTGGTTGATAGTTGTCTGGGGAAATAATTATTTGATCCCCTGCTGAATTTGTAGGTTTTCCCACTTCCAAAGACATGAACAGTCTCTAATTGTGTATTTTATAAGGAACATGAAGCCATATATTAGAATATTGCTTCTTAACTTTTTAGCGGCTCCGCAGTGTAGTGGTTAACACATTTGTCTAACATATGAAAGATGTCAGGTTTCAGGCTGGGAGGAAACACAAATCCCTGTGAGGGTTGTGTCAGTGTGAAAGTCTGTACCAAATCAAATATGTGGATCCATCAGCTGTGGCGAACCCGAATAAGGAACAGCTAAAAAATGAAATAATATTCTTAGGAGTTTTTCTCCTTTTCTTGCCAGAGCATGTGAATATTTTTCAGGAGTTTCTGGCTTTCTCAATTGAAAATTTGTCTGACTTGTGCGTTTATAGCAGCAGGGAGAAGATGGCTAAGGTAAGTAAATTACTTGATCTTCCCTCACCAGCAGCTTTGGTCCGCTAACCGGACTCATTTTGATCGTTTAGATTTCATCTCATCTGAAATGAGGGTGCAATTGAACTTAACTGAATTGCTCTCAGGCTTCTACCTCAGTATCCAATTGAGTAGCAGCCAGTCAGCCTGAGTTTAACGTGAGAGGAAGAGGAAAGTGTGCCGCATTCACCATCTTGTGGTACAATTTGGTGTCACACAGAAGGACTTTGGAAGAAGAACTTCAAGACAGTACACATGCCTAGATGTTTTGGAAATAAAATCATAGAGGTTGTTTTTCATTTTCTGTTAATAGCTTAGCTTAATTTGAAAGGTTTTAATCTAATAGAAGTGATCTATCAGCCTTCCACTCAAGCAGCCTCCAATAGCCGGTCCTAATCTGTTGGTAGACTTATTCACACTTTCCCCCTTTTCCCCCTATCATTAGCAACACCCTTTTCCTCTGCTCTAACACAGACGGACAGTCACACAAACACAGACACATCTCCTCGCTCCATCCCGTCCCCGAGGCGTCGGCCATCACTGTCTCTCGTTTCCCCAGCAACGGCAGCCTCCCCTGCCAGACCTGAGAGCGTGCTTTCTTCTGTTTGCTTTGGTTTCTGGAGGATTTATGGGCCCACATTATTTTGCTGGCATTGTCTAGGTCTGTGGATGAATTCAGGAGTACAGGGAATACACTGC
Source organism: Cichlasoma orientale (assembly GCA_034780415.1). NCBI lineage: Eukaryota > Metazoa > Chordata > Actinopteri > Cichliformes > Cichlidae > Cichlasoma > Cichlasoma orientale. The sequence goes on from JAVDPK010002989.1 coordinate 396,870, forward strand.
ATGTCCTACTGTGAAAATGCAATTACATTTTTGAAAGCAATTATGCTTCTATAACAAGATGCAAACTCCGCTTATTTAACCAAACTTCTCTGGCATTTGCGTGTCGTAGGAAATGTGCTCCTTAGCTTGGAGAAAATGCTGATTGAACCCAGGCCGACTGTGCTTGCATACATATTTGCGCAGATAATTCGCATTATTTTACATACCAATATTCCATGTAGTGCAGCTTCTGCAAGCAGGAGATCTATTTTGCAATCATGGATAATTCATGACCTGCACAGACAATGCATATGAAAGTCCTCTGAAGACGCTTTGGGACTGGGAAACTCCCGTTTTTTCCACTTACTTGCACTTAGTTAAGGCCAAGCTTCTTGTGTTTACTGCCTGGAAATTCACACACTGAAGTAACGTCAGCTACATGACTCGCCTGGTCCGTATTTACATGACAGCATCAAAAAGTTTCTACAGCTGTGTTGGAGTCCACGTTGTTTTGTTGGCAAATCTCCAGTTCGATGCTCTCCTGGATTGAGATCTGGGGACTGTGGAGGCTATTTGAGTACAGTGAGTCGTGTTAAAGAAACTAGTTTGAGATGAACGGTAATCCTCAGATCAGCTGTGGTGTTTAAATAATGCTTAGTTGGTACTAAGGGGCTCAAAGTATGCCATGAGAATTTCCCCCACATCACCACCAGCCTGAGCTGTTGATACAAGGCAGGATGAATCCAAATGTCACAATGTTGTTCCAAGCTTATACAGTTTTATAGTTTGGTGAGACCTTGTGACTTGTACACTCCTCCGGTTTGACGTGCTGTGTGTTCAGATACTCTTCTGCGTTCCTTGGTTGTAACGAGTGCTTATTTGAGTTACTGATGCCTTCTTGTCGGCTTGAAGCAACCTGGCTGTTCGTATCTGACATCAACAAGACATTTCCGTCCAGAGAACTGCTGCTCACTGATTATGTTTTCTCTTTTTCACACCATTCTCTGGAAACCTTAGCGGTGGATGTGTGGGAAAATCTGGCACCAACAGCCGTGCCAACCACGCTCAAAGTCACTTAATCCTCTTTCTTCCCCATTCCGACGCTCAGCTTGAACTTAAGCAGCTTCAGCCAAAATTCAATTCAATTCTTTTCTATTTGTAGTGCCAAATCGCAACAACAGTCGCCTCAAGGCGCTTTATATTGAAAGGTAAAGACCCTGCAATAAAAAATAAATGTCAACATACTTTTAAATATAGTCTATGGACTTTCAGAGGAAACTGATGTCTTTTGCCTTTTTTGTGGGATTATTTTTAGGCTTTGATTCATATTAATTCACTCTTTGGTTAGGTTTAAGAAACGAATGTAGGTTAAGCGTCAACAAAGTTAAAATAAGATCAACTTATACAAAACACCCCAAAATACACAGGCGTGGTGTAATTTTACAGCCTCTAGTGTAAAAGATCTTAAAAAGCTCATAGTATCGTATCACCCCGATAGAGCACCGCACTCTCAGACTGCTGGCTTACTTGTGGTTCCTAGGATGCTTAAAAGTAGAATGGGAGGCAGAGCCTTCAGCTTCCAGGCCCCTCTTCTGTGGAACCAGCTCCCAGTTTGGATTCAGGAGACAGAAGCCCTCTCCACTTTTAAGATCTTCCCATTTAAAGAAGATATTAAGATCCTTGGCAAGAACTTATTAAGCAAGCAGCATATTAATATTCTACATTTCAAGAAGCAGGTAATTTAAACACAAAAATGAAGTGACTTCTGCGGTTATTCAGCAGGTTTTCTCCAGCTGTTCTTTGCCATCTGGGTATCCATGTGCTCCCACGTTGATGGATCACAGATATGAACCTGCTCCCAGTACTGCTGCCTCCAGCTTGACTGCTTTGGTGGCAGGTTATAAATTGGACCCACCAAAACATTTTTGTTTTTACAATGGTGAGCATAAATGCTACTTAGGAGAGGTTTGACCCCAAAATGACAAATTTAGTAACAATCACAGGGGCATTTGTCTTTCAGACAGGTGCTTTTAGTTGCTGAGAATGCTCAAGTACTTTAAAAATCAAAACTTTACCGGTGATGGATCATTTTTACAATGCTCTATTGATACTTGTAGCTAACCACTTATTTGCCACTGACAGCGGATGTGTACGGCTGTCATGTCAGCCGTCGGCACGTCGTTGACTCTGAGATGACCCATGAAAGCACATGTGATTAACTGCCTGCACTGTAATTGCACCGATTCCACCGCTAATTAAAATTCCCTGTCAATTCTGAAGGTCTGTGCTCAAGTTCCAGGCCTGAAAGGTCTGAGCAGCTCTCTGTAAGGACAAAGGGGCCAATTGAATTACCATCCATTTTACTGATTTCATTTCCACAGCGGAGGCCGCGGCAGCAGAGCATCTTCAGCGGGTAATGGTTTCTGGCAATGACGGGCCCCTTCGTCCAGTTCACTGAAGCTGCAACAGCCCCCCAGGGTTTTATTGGCAGTCAGAGCTATCGTTTCTCCTCTTGATGTCATTTGATAAAAAAAGAAAAAGAAAAGGTATGCTTGTCATTAACCTCATGCACTGCTCTTTTATGCATAAAAAAAAAATCTATGCTGTTGTGTGTCCACTCAGCTAAACAATGCCCTTGTTTAACTGCACAGGTCAGTTGAATGTGAAATCATATCATTTGGAACTCATATATGAGATTTTTGCCTTTATTAAAGCCACAAATGCACTGAAAAGATGCACTACATAATGGTGATTGTCAGGGAGCAGGCCAGAGACCTTTAATTGGAAGATTAGAAATTGAAAAGAGGAGGAGGAAGAAGAAGAAGGGGGCAGGAGGGGGAGGATGCTGCTGCAGTATTTAGGGGTGAGAGCAGTGGGGGACCTCTCCAGGGATAGGGTGCTTTACTTTGAAGTGTGCAGTAGGATTGTGCAGCACAAAATCCCCGAGTCCTCGGTCTACCAGGCATTTCTTTGCTGCTGTGTTTGCTCATTATGTTTTCATGGGCTGATTCTAGACGCCTGAGTGGAATCTTTTGGCCCAGGAGAGCGAAACTCCAGGGGAATAGGAATGAGGCAGAGATACTCGTGTGTTTCCAGGTTAGCTGTCGACATGGATTGATGCGACTGACATCAAATATGCTCCAATGACATGTTAAGAATATGTTACTGTGATTCCTTGATTGAAAACTCACACTGAGCTGCCTTATATGAACCACTCTATCTCAGTTCAGTCTGTAAGTAGAATAATGAGCCTCCACCATTAGCATCACTTTATATTCCTTCATGCTCATTTGGCCACATTAAATGTTTTCATCTTGGGTCTAGACAGAGCGCTCCTGCCTCCCTATCCAGCGAAGCCTTTTCTTCAAATTATGTCACACAAATGACAAATGAGAAATTGGTAAAATCATCTTTTTAAAATGATGCTCAGCAGACATTTAATGTCCTGTAATGCTGTTTGTCGCAGCCTTCATTCTTTCTTTAAACCATTGTCTTTGTTAACTGTAATATCCATCAAAGGCACTCATATTTTAAAAAGAAATATTGCCGATGCAAAAATGAGACATTAATTCATTAATTGATTGTTGAGGAATAATCAGCCCCTTTTTCATATCACAATTTCATTTATTTACCCACTGATGATGGAATTAATGAATATTAAGTTTCCAATTAGGGCGGAAATGGATGAAGATTTTATTAACCTTTTTAAATTTATTTGTGTGTTTTATTTCAGTTTGGAGGGAATTTAGTGCACATACAGTACTGTGCAAAAGTCTTGAGTTACCCCTCAGTGGTCTGCAGCTTTCTGAAGGTCTTTCAAAGGTTTTCTTTGGCCATTGGCTACCATTTCACTCATTTTCAGTCCAGTCCTTGTACCTGACCATTTTCAGAAAAGTGTATGCGTGTGTGTGTGTGTGTGTGTGTGTGTGTGTGTGTGTGTGTGTGTGTGTGTGTGTGTGTGTGTGTGTGTG
>JAVDPK010002989.1:425961-446066 GCA_034780415.1 Cichlasoma orientale
GATATCCGATCCAGTAATTTAGGCCAGAATCGGACCGATACCGATACTGAATATCGGATCGGCGCATCCCTAATTTATATAGCACCAATTCACAGCAATTGTCACCTGAAGGCGCTTTACCTTATAAGATAAGGATCCTACAATATTAGAAAGCAACCCTTTCAATCACACAACCCCCTATGAGCAAGTGCTTGGTAACAGTGGGACAGAAAAACTCCCTTTTAACAGGAAGAAACCTGCAGCAGAACCAGGAGGGAGGGGCAGCCATCTGCTGCTACTGGTTGGGGGTGAGGGGAACAGACCCAGGCAGCTACGCATGCAGACTGCTTCTACAAACATCTGACTTTGTTCTAAACTTCCAATATACAGCATAAAAATGGCTAAAAAGGAGAGTTAAGATGAGTGTTAGCATGTGGCCTCAGCAAAAACTAAGACAGTGTAAAAAGATGGGCGCAGCTGCTGTGATTTCATCCATTGGTTTCTGAAGCCACATGTTGAACCCTCAAGATAAGCTTTTGGTTTAAATAAAACAGATGTGGCAAAGAGGAGAGACTCTGCTTGCTCATTGGCTAATGATTTGTCAATCACAAGTCGTTAGCCAACGAGCATATTACAGATAACCCTTGTTTCTGAAACACAGTATGAGCAAGATTTACAAAACAGACTTAATTTTTTTGTTCAATATGACCCAAAAGGAGTGACTGAGCCTGTAAACTCATCAGGAAAGTCTCAGATATTCTATATTCTTTTTTCGCAATCACAGCTATCGCCCCCTGGTGGCCTTCAGATGGAGAATGCAGGTTTAAGGCACTTCAAGGCATCAGCTTTATTTTTCAGACCTGGATGCTATGTCCATCTTTTATACCGTCTGTGATGGTAATGAGGCATTTCCTCGTACCACACGATGACTCACATTTTGCCCAGTTCAAATATGGAAAGGCTCCCAGTAAAGAATACTAGCGCAAAAGAGCCTTAAATTTCAGCAACACTGACTGCAAATCAGCAGGCGGAGAGGCCTGCTCTGTTGCTAGGAGACTAGAGAGAATATCAGCACAATGAGATTCTGATTGGTCAGTCAATACAGGCGAACACCAAGTTTCTTTGTGAGAATTATACATTTTTGAACCAAATTATTAATTAGGCAAAATAGGTAGAACTTTGCATGCTTATCAGGAGTAATGCTTACAGAGAACAGAGAAATATACATATACTGAAACTTAAAAAAAAACCTGAATAATTGCATCACTTATGTCTATGTAACACCAGTTTCTCTCTTGCTGTGCGTCATTAAAAAGGATTTTTGTCATGAAGAGCTGGCCTTTCAGGAAACACCTAATTGCTGCTGGCTGTTAAGCTTGCAGTGACATTTATGAAAACTTTATGGACAGCAATCCCTCCAGCTTGTGACATTTTGGATTCCTTTTAAAGCGGTGAATAAGGCAGTTTCTGCTTTACGGGCCACGGGACTCAAAATGAAAATGACTTCAGCTCTCAGTTTCATTGGCACAGATCAGAGAGCGATGAGAGAAAAGAGAATGACGGTGTTTTCATCCTGTGAGGAAAGGTCATAAATATGATGCATAGATGAGGCAAAGAGTCTTCTTCACAAGTTGTTGAACTCTGCAGGTAATTTTAATGATGAAGTAATAAATAGATGTTTAGACTCAAACTACATCTGCTCCGTGTGAGAGTGTGGACATCATCTCCAAAGCTCTGGCACCAGTTTGACCTTATTGTTGAACTAGTTGTATATTTTATTGGAACTGCTAACTATGATGGTTACTCTCTAACAAGAAGATCAAACACTGTTGAATTTGGTATGGCAGCTAACACGAGTAAATGGGACCGTTATAGAGTGAGAGGACTAGTTGATAATTCAATGATGAGGGCAAGACAAGGGAGGGATCTTTGCAAGGACACTCCTGGAAGGAAGATTTTTATCCTGAGAGTAACATTTTCCTGGTTAAATACCATTTAAAAAGCAGCAAAGACAGGAAGCAAAGTGACCAGAGCTGTGGTTGAATGTATATTATCCTCTTCACTTACTCACGACCTTGATGGAAAACATTATGAGGCGAAGGAAAGATATGATGGAGAATTCACAAGGTAAACAAAATCCAGCTGCAATTAAATTACACTACGTAAGGATGTGATGATAGATAGTTGTTGATATGGGTCTGACTAGTTTAAACTACAATGTCCTGAAGATGGACCGGAGAAATCTGTAATGAAGTTAAATTAATAAACGACAGTCATAAAGGTTAGCAATGCAGCAAAACTCAAATGAACACATACAGATACAGCCGCTGAAAATGGCCAGCTGGTTCTTGACAGCACCGAGGCGGATCCTTGCCCAGTCCTTGGCAGGTGCCCGGCTGGATCCCCTGCCGGTGACAAGGCGCAGCGCGACCATGAGCAGTGACGCCCCTAAGCAGCAGGTGGAAAACCGGTGCAATGTCTTGTGTATAATGGAAGCGGAATCATTTACAACTTGCTACAATGTGTATTCATGCATTTTAAATTTGCTCAGGGGTTCTATAATTAGAACCGAATCATAATGTTGAACCTTCCTTTAAAACACTGATATCGATATTTACTTGCAGCAAATAAAGTAGAACTGTATTGTTACTGTGTGTACCTTAAATATCTGCTAAACTCTTCATCGTTTCATACTGTAGCACTTACATATGACGTAGTAGAAAAGCTGCTTTTGGACATATTAGCCTGATTGATTTGTCCAGTCTTTGCAGGCCTTTAGTATGCAGTAGTTATCTAATGGTATGAAAGGTTATGGGGGCTTTTAGTAGAAACATAGCCTGCAGTCTGAGCTAACGTGTCCAGTACAGCCACGTGTAACAAATAAATAACACTTATCTAATAATCGCAGAGTGTCACGTGTAGATTGGTCATTCCATGGAAAATGAGTGAATCCTTCTCACCCCACATGAGAATCAGCAGTGAGGATTTTTTTGGCCAATAACTTCAGCATATCCAATGAAATCATACAATTTTATCTCCTCATATTGTGACTATTGTCCAAGTTACAGGTCCTCAAAGTACATATGTGTTGAAATTTGACACTTTTAACTGTTTTTATTTTTTTCCAGGATTTCTGGTCACATACTTTATGTACAGAAGATAACCACATTACATTTTCAGGGCTGAAAATCACATTTAAGCACTGCTGAAAACTCCCAAGTGGCACAACCTAAAGCCAAAATCTCACTTTAATTCAGAATGATTTTTTTCCTATAAGCAACTCTGAGCATCAATACTGTGGGATATATCATAGTTTCAACAGCAGAACTCCAACAAATTAATATCTACGGCAAAAAGGAATGGGCGCAAACATCGTAAACTGGATGTTTGCTCTGTTTTCTGATATTAGAGAATTTTAGGCAAAATTTATAATAACACCATATGGAAAAGCTGTCTGGTCAGGCTGGTTTTCTAGCTGTGATTCCTTACAGGTTAAAATAATTTTCTAATGTAGCCAGCAGTGATGACCTTTACTCAATAAGGAGAGAGCATTAGGAGAAACTGAACAAGATGTATTGATAATACAAATAGTTGTTTGGTGATTAGACGCCGATGGCCCACGGAGGAGGCTGATTGGCTCAAGGAAGGCGGGCAGAAAGATGATTGGACTAGAAGAGATGAGGTCAGTATTGAGTTTGACAGCGTGGGAAAGTGGAGGTGGTGACCTGGGAAACAATGTTTCATTATGGGGCGGGGAAAATGATTGTGCTGGACTTTTTGGCTTCGTGATGTCTAGGTGAATATCTTCATTCTGAACATTTAGAGCTATTGAAGGTACCAGGTGTTTGTTGTTGGGGGCTTTTTTTGCTGCATGTTTTCCTGCTGATTTTCAGCTTGCTTTCATTGACCGGAGAAATGCTGTAATGGCTGCGGGTTCCTTGGACTGTCTTGCTGGGTTCAAAATGTCCTTTCAACCTTCCCCTGTTGGCATCGCCACAGCTGGCTGGAACACAGAACTGAGCGATTCCAGAGATGTGTGGATTCCACCATTTAAAGAGATGGAGTCAGGATGTGATCGCTGTTAGCTTGTTGCAAACTGGCGCTGGCTGCAATCCTCCAATTACATCACACACAAGTGACGCTCATCAGTGATGCCAACTTTGCTCAGATGTGACACATTTTATGTGGAATGACTCGGATATCTTTCTCAGTGGAGACAACGAATCACATGAAATGGCTGCCGCGTCTCTCACTACAATGTCTGCTTGTGCATGTGTTCTTGCGTGTATGGAGATGGCTATCCTAGTGCCGAGCATTCCATCTAATTACTTAAGTTGGCATGACAGTCATGGTGCATTAAGTCAGTAAGACTGCGCATACCGCACAGCAGAGCAGAGTTCTGGAGCAGAGCTGCTAAAACCTATAACATCTCAAGATAGAGATCTGAGTGCTGACACATCTGATGTTTATTGCATAAAAACTTAAATAAAGTATATGTTCCTAATAATAATGTTACCGGCCAACTAATTTAGTTAATCAGTGTCAGTTTATGCCATTTTCGTCTGCATTGGTGTTTGATTTGAAGCCTCTGAGGACTGCAATCTGACATCAGATCTGCTGCTTGCTTTGCTGGGCAGGTGGACTGCTTTCTCTGCAGTCACCCTACTGTGCCTTCATTTACATACTGGATCAGATTATCATTACATTATGTATTCCAAGGACAGGCCTGAGCATGATGGATGATTGGTGCAGTCTAGTAATCTTCACCAAGGTGCTTTGTCCAGCCTTGCATTGTTGCCTCGAAACCGAGCAGCAGTGATCTACATACTCCTCTGCTGCTCCAGGGTCAGCGGCTCGGAGACGCCTTCAGCTAACAGAATCTAAAATATTTAGTAAAGATTTAAATGAAACATTTTTTTACCGTCTAAGTTGCTGTTCACGTCTGTTATTGTTAAATTGTTATCGTGCCTGGATGGCTTTGTGTAAAATAAGCTTTTACAGAATAATTGTAGTAATTTTTTTATCCTCAGCTAAGGTAGAAGTATTTAAATGCTCCGCCACTGAAGATAAATCCCTTTTCCTGCCCGTAGGTCACAATTTTGGGTTAGTATCTCAAAATTTGGGCTTAATACTTTGGAATTTTGAGTTAGGTACAGTATCTCGAGATCCTTAATCAGTAAGTTGAAATTTTGAGGTTCTTAACTCAAAATTTTAAAGATAATAACCCAAAAATTTCAGAAAATAACTCAAAATTGTCAACTTGCCTCTAGAGGCCTGGCAATTATTTATTTATTTATTTTCACTGTTGGAATTTCTGCCACTAAAAAAAAAAAATCACCATCCGTCCGCATAACTCTAAATTTCAAATTAAGTATCTCAGAATCCAGAGTTATTAACTCAATATGTAAAAAAATCTGTATCTGTCAAAATTTTAAGAAAATGGACGATGCTGACTTCAACTGAGGCCACAGTCGGGCGGTAGGATGAATACATTGAGGACCTCCTTAATCCCACTGTAGTGGAAGCAGAGTCTGGGGACAAGGAGGACAACTCGCCCATCACTGGGGGTGAGGTCACTGAAGTGGTTAAACAACTCCTTGGTGGCAGGGCCCCCGGGGTGGACGAGATTCGCCCTGAGTTCCTGAAGGCTCTGGATGTTTTAAGGCTGTCTCGGTTGACATGCCTCTGCAACGCCACTGGATTGGCAGACTGGGGTGGTGGTCCCCATCTTTAAGAAAGGGGACCGGACGGTGTGCTCCAACTATCGGGAGATCACACTCCTCAGCCTCCCCGTGAAGGGTCCTGGAAAGGAGGGTCCGTCCATTAGTCAAACCTCGGATTCAAGAGGAAACAATGTGGTTTTCGTCCTGGTAGTGGAACACTGGACCAGGTCTTCATCCTCTCGAGGATATTCGCGTGTGTGCCTATCCAGTCTACATGTGCTTTGTGGACTTGGAGAAAGCATTTGCTGCGTCCCTCGGGGTATCCTGTGGGGGGTGCTGTGGGAGAATGGGGTATCTGGCCCATTCAGTCCCTGTACAGTACAATGGCAGCGAGGCCTTGGGCCATATTGCTGGCAATAAGTCAGACTGTGGGTGTTGGACTCTGCCAGGGCTGCCCTTTGTCACTGACCATGTCACTATGGTCCTCAGCCGGAAAAGGGTGGAGTCCCCACTCCAGCTCCGGGACGAGTTGCTGCCCCAAGTGGAAGAGTTTAAGTATCTCGGGGTCTTAAGTGACTGGAGAAGGGAGCGGGGGATTGACAGACAGACTGGGGCTGCTTCTGCAGTGATGCAGATTTTCCGATCCATCTGCAGCCCTACCCTCACCTGTGGTCACGAGCTTTGGGTAGTGACTGAAAGAACAAGATTGCGGATACAAGCGGCAGAAATGAGCTTCCTTCGAAGGGTGGCTGGCCTCTCCCTTAGAGACAGGGTGAGGAGTGCAGTCATTCAGGAGCGGCTCAGAGTAGAGCCGCTGCTCCTCCACATTAAAAGGAGCCAGTTGAGGTGGTTCGGGCATCTGACTGGGATGCCTCCTGGGCGCCTCTTGGGTGAGGTGTTCTGGGCATGTCCTACCAGGAGGAGGCCCCAGGGCAGACCCAGGATATGGTGGAGAGATTATATCTCTTGGCTGGGAATGCCTCAGTGTCCCCCTGGATGAGCTGAAGGAGTTGGCGGGGGAGAGGGAGGTCTGGTCTTCTCTGCTTAGGCTGCAGCCTTGGATAAGCTGAAGAAGATGGATGGATGGATGGATGGATGGATGGATGGATGGATGGATGGATGGATGGATGGATGGATGGATGGATGATGGAAACAAGGTTCTAGAGAAAAGTGTTTGTGCTGATAAAAAAAAACAAAAAAACAAGGAAACAATGTAAAAGTACTATGTGACTTATCTCTAGGGGAGCCATTTCCCCCTCTACACCAGAGCTTAGGGTTCTGAGCTGTAGGTGTTTGTATGATGGGATAAAATATAATTCTCTATATTTCACAGCGTTTATTTGAAGTTTTGGTCTTTTCATTGCATCTGTTGACAAAGAAAACTTAGAGTTCTATCAGGATTTGGTATTATCTTTGCATGTGATAACACTTGAAAATGATAATGAATCATAATTAAAATGACTCGATAAAGCCATTTATTAAAAAAAAGTAAAATTCACTTCTTTTTTTGATTTGGGGTTTTTCATCTGATAGTGAGGAAACTGTCAGATTAGAAACAATATCACTTCTGACAAATCTCGTGTAATCTCACTGATAATTCAGTAATTTTAAATTCTAAGCCGTGATATCATTAGACCAACCATTTATTTCAGTCCCCATCACGGATGAATTATACAGAGTGGAAAAACAGGCTGGTCCACACAGGATATGTGTGAGTGAGGGTGATAAGATTTATCTGTGGTGCCAGTCACACAGACGGGGTTGCAGAAATATGCTGCTGGCTGGTTATAGGATATGTTCTGATTGACACAGAAACAATTTTCTTGTGTTGTGCAGCCCAAAAATATAGCCTGAAGTAGCAATAAAAGCATCTACGGCTAAGTGCACAGAGATACCTCCTAAATATACACTGTATTGCCAAAAGTACCCCCCCCCAATCCAAATCAGTGAATTTGGGTGTTTCAGTCACTTCCATGGCCACAGGTGTATAAAATCAGGCACCTAGGCATGCAGACTGCTTCTACAAACATTTGTGAAAGAATGGGTCGCTCTCAGGAGCTCAGTGAATTCCAGCGTGGTACCGTGATAGGATGCCACCTGTGCAACAAAGTGGGGTCAGCGGATGCTGAGGCACATAGTGCACAGAGGTCGCCAACTTTCTGCAGAGTCAGTCGCTACGGACCTCCAGACTTCATGTGGCCTTCAGATTAGCTCAAGAACAGTGCATAAAGAGCTTCATGGAATGGGTTTCCATGGCCGAGCAGCTGCATCCAACAACCCTTACAGCAGCAAGCACAATGCAAAGCGTTGGATGCAGTGGTGTGAAGCACGCCGCCACTGGACTCTAGAGCAGTGGAGACGTGTTCTCTGGAGTGACGAATCACGCTTCTCCATCTGGCAATCTGATGGATGAGTCTGGGTTTGGTGGTTGCCAGGAGAACAGTACTTGTCTATAAACACTCCTAAACCTGTGGAAAGCCTTCCCAGAAGAGTTGAAGCTGTTATAGCTGCAAAGGGTGGAGCGACATCATATTATATCCATGTGAAGGCAGATGAGTGGATACTTTTGATAATAAAATGTATGTGGCTATGCAGAGGTGTGTGACTCATAGACAGCTGTCAGATTTTGGAGATGTAACTGACAATAACATAGGTGAGTGAGGACAGTTGAAGAAATTGAGGAACTTATTTTTCAAATTGTCCAAAGTGAAATAAGCCTGATAACAAATAACGCAGAACTTAAACCAGGTGGAACCAGCTGTCTGTACTAATAGCCTGACACTGACTTTTTCTGCTTTCTCTAGATATACAAACTGCACCAGAGCTTAAAAAAATCATAATTCTAAAATTGTCTTGTCCTCAGGAAAATAATGAATGGGCCATTACTTTTGGTGCGTTCCAGCTGAAGTCGGAATTTCCGAGTTCCCACTTGTAATTTTCAACTGGAACTACTCCTCTAATTGAAGTTCCAACTTGGAAAGTCAGAGCAGCCCCAGCAACCCTGACTTAACAGTCCAAGATGGCGGCAGTGCACGTAAACATTAGTAAAATTTGTAAAACTGTAAAGAAAAAAAAAGAAAAAGAAAAGAAGCCTACACAGAGCACTGATCAGGCTCTGTGTATGAATGTGCTGCAGTGTTTTTAAGTGGAAAAAACACACTTTGTGCTGTGTTGCTAGTGATGCATGAATGGCTCCAGCGTTAATTGGTCCCTCTCTCAGTTAAACTGATTGTTTTTTGTTTTTGTTTTTAAATGACTAAATGTATCTTTTTTTATTATTATTATTCTAAGGTCTGAATTTAATAAAGTTGTACACATTTAGTGCTTTTGTTACTGTCTTTTTCTTTCTTTCTTTTTTAATATACCGGTTACCTGATTCAAGATTTTCTCTTATGGCTGATAATAAGCTAATAATTAAAGTAATCTTACTTTTAACACCTGGTGTGCTGGTCATTGAGTTACGCTGATATACTGAGATACTGAAGATGCTGATTAGTTTCCTTTTATACCGCCTTTATTTCTAACTAGGAAATAAATGGAGCATCTCCTGATATCTTGTTGCAATCGGTTGGCTAAATCCACAAAGAGCAGTAAATCTGAGAGCAGCAGCAGCGGCGGCACAGGTCAGCTGATCACACCTGTCCACAAAGGACAAATCTGCTGGCGCTCACAATACAAGTTATTATGTGACTTATGTGACAGATCTGATTGTCCCCCCACCAATTCCCACTTTAATCTCTGCCTATTGTCAAGATTATAATGGACAAAATGACGAACCCAGGGTTTCACAACAGGAATGGGAAATGGTGGTTATGTCCATCTTTTATATACGATCTCTGATCTTTACAAGACTTTATCAGACTAATGGTGTAGAAAGCTTCAGCTCAAGTCCATATTTACCCACAATTCATCATTTACTCGTCCATTGCTTCCTTTATTTATTTTAATATCTTCCTGATGCTGCAGTCCCTGCTTGGTGCTAACAAGAGGGAGGAAGTGGAATCAGGAAAGCCTAAAACAACAAAATGATGCAGGAAGTAAAACTTCCTACAAGAGAAATGATGACTTCCTCCTTGAGATCATTCACCTGGAAGTAGTTTATTCTGGCCAGAGTACCTTTTTTTTTTTTTTTTACCTTTGTCCAAATGTTTATTAACAGACTTGATATCACTGCAGTGTTGGTGAGTAGGTATCATAAAACTGCTAAATGAGGATTTGTTCAAAATAATCCAGTTAAAATATTCAAAGTAATTTAAAAAAACACTCTTTTTCTGTCGAATAACAAATGATAATGAATTCCAGTCCAAAACAAGTTGAAGTTTGCTGGGAAACTTTCACCACGCAATCATTAAACTAACTGAAGTCTGAAATGAGCAGATTGGAAGAGCGATGCTGCCCAGGGAGCTTAAGATTAACGATAAAAACAAACCGAGATCCAAGTAATCCATTATCTTCTGTGAGTCTCTCTCGTCACACAAAGATAAATAAAAAACTCCTGCAGTCATCTTCTCACACATGTCAATATATTTTCTTCTTCTCTGACTCTTCTCAGTGCTTTAAAAAAAATGTAATCAATCTGGATCAATAGCTATGAAAATGTTTCTGGGACTAAGATTGAATTTAAATGTGCATCATTACTCTGGTCACGATCAGGCCTCATTCTACTTGATTTCATTCGTGTAAAAACTCTGTTTTTCTTTAATAACTGCGATGATGTTAAAAAAATCTTATCTTGCCTTTTAGTGCCAAAATTTGCTTTACCTGCATTTATTTATGAGCTAGACTGCAGCCCTCCACAGCTGTTAGCTGGGTTAGAGGGGAAAACTGAAATAATGGAAGTTCATCCATGTACATTTACTGGCCCTTTCAGTCAATACATTTCTCTTGTACAAAGAAAATTAGTGGGAGACATACCTGAGATGAGATGGCTTGCTAAGCTCTAATCTGATGCAAATTAACACAGCACTTGATCGTCACAAGTGTAACACTGTTAAGCTTCAGGCACAGTGCCCAGTTAGGAGGCATAAACCATTGTGAATCCATTTCACCTGCTTTGTTGCAAATGAAAGAGACAACAGGTGCACTGAAGAGGCAACAACAAGATAACCTCCCAAAAAGGGAAGAGTTTTGCAGGTGGTGGCCACAGACCATTGCTCTCTCCTTATCCCTCCTGACTGATTTTTCCCTAGTTTTGCTTTTTGCAAGTATCGTCACTGCTGGCAGCATGAGGCAGTACCTGCAACCATTCAAGTTGCACAGGTAGTCCAGCTCCTCCAGGGTGGCACATGCACATATGTTGTCGCACGGAGCTTTGCCGTGTCTCCCAGCACAGTCTCAAGAGTGTGTAAGGGATACAAGGAGACGGCCGTTACACGAGGAGAGAAGGCCGTCACCCCAGCAGCAGGACCAGCATGTGCTCCTTTGGTGTGAGGAAGAACAGGAAGAGTACCAACAGAGTCATACAAAATGACCTCCGCTCCTGCTCGTGCATGTTTCTGACCAAACTGTCAGAATCAGTTTGGTGTAATATGAAGCTTTGCAGACGACACAAGAAAACTGTCATAGACATAATGTCAAAATAATGTCATATTTCAGGGGTTAATGTGACAATGCCCTGCACCATCAGCTGAGAGCACGGACATGACCAGCAGTTACTATACAATTACTGCAGTTATTTTCTTACAATGTATTTGGAATGCAAATATTGTACTTTGTGCTCCTTTCTAGTTTTTAAAACTTAAACTCATTACTCATTGCTTTGCAGATGTTGCCATATAAATTTACTAATATATTATACAATATTATAAAGCCACCCACGCAGGTGGAGTTAAAATCAACTTCACCTGCACATTAAAGTAATTTAAACTTTTAAAAAATCAATAAATAAGACAAAATAATGTAATGAAAATGATTCTGCATAATAAGTAAGTTTAAGTATATTTGATTGCTAAAATTCTTTATTATTAAGCAGGATTAAAGTAACAGCTTCTTTCACCACTTTGCAAAATAGTTATTCAATACAAGATTAGGCTTAAATGATTGCATAGTACCACTTTTCATGTAACAAAAAACTAACATTTTATACTATATTTATTTTTGAGCACTTATTCTGATTTTCTGTGGGTCCCCCCTTTGCTCCCCCATTAAAAAATCTTGGAACCCCCCCCCCTCCCCCCCCCAAAATGTTCAATTTATTTGAATCAGTTCTGCAAACAATAACTGGCAGATGGAACAGGAAGTCTTGGTATTGCTGGTTCTACCAGAGGGTACCTCAGCAGGTTGGTCTGGCAGCTGACTGGATAAAACCACCTGTCTGTATCCATCACAGGGTGATTTCAGATAAACAAACCGCCATCAAGAAAAGCTTTCAATTATTTTGTTTGTTCTTAAAAAATGAAGTTCTAATTCAGCAAACTTCTTAGAAGCCATCACACATAAATCAACCACAACTGCCAGCCATTCCTTGTAGGATGAGGATTAGACACATTGCAAACCTAGAAGCTAACCGCACAAAGCCAGCTAAGATCAGCCCTGTGTTTATATATTGCAGATGAAGTTTTGCTGACAACAGTTACAATTAGGTGAAATGATACAAATAAAAACAAGAGTTGAGTGCAGGGACTCAAAGTTTGGATTTTAGTTTAACTTTACTTCTATGTGGAGGACCAAGAGATCATCAAAATAAAGCATTTGTTTATTTAATGATGAATTGTGCAGTAGTAAATCATTTTTAAATTACTTTTAATGAATTTTATTTATTTAGGCATTAATAAAGTAATTCATTTAACAATAAAAAGAGGAATTGTAAATAAATATTAGTAAATAAGATAAATCTCCCTAAAAACATTTACAGTTCAGAATTAAAAAGCAAGAACTTTTTTAAAGTGCAATTTAGAAGGAAAAATAAGTAAATGAATTCAAAACTCGAATGAGATTTTTTTTTTTTGACTTTTAAAATTCCACTCCTTATTTTCAATTCCTTTTTCTTTTCCTATTAGCTGCTGGATTAAATTTTGGATTAGCTTCTCCATATGGCATTTTCTTGAGAAAAAGTTGTGCAAATTAGCTACGCAGTGCAATGTAAGGAGCTCTCTGATTGGTGACACAGGCTGGCTGAGGTCTTTGTGCTTATAAGAGGACATGTAGCCTCAATATTCACACTCAAAATGTCCAGCGCACATATACTGAAGCGTGTACCGGTGGACCTTTTTAAAAAACACAGGAAATTTCAACACATACATTTAACACAAGAATGAACACAAAGACATTTTCCTCTCAAAAATCTAATTTAATTAAAGCAAAGTGTTGATTCATTAACAACTTTATAAAACAGTGATTTAGTTACATAAATAAATTGATCAGTGTATCAAATCTTAGTTTCAACTTCATGAGCATGTTGACATGGTTGTACAATCGTATACCTAATGTAATAAATAAAAGGGAGCATCATTCATTATTAAACAAAGGAGCTACTAGTAGACCTCTAAGAGACGACACTGAAGAAGATGAGATGAGCTTTTCAAGCACAGGATACAGAGCCAGTTCAGCTACAAATCAAAGACACTAAAAGGCCATCATCATGGTCAGTTGGCGTATGAAAAGAGTTTGGTAGTTAGAACTCCCATTTGGTTATTTTAAAGCATTAAGACAAGGCAAGAAAGAAGGCTGTTCTTGTGTGAGGAATTCTAGAGAGACATGAAGTTGAAGAGGAGGAGAAAATAAAATTAAAATCAGTGTTAAAAAAAAATGAAGCGGAACAGTCGAGACCTGTAGCACGGAGCAACTTCCTGTCCTGCACAAAGTCGAGATGTGAGAAGAAAAGGCGCGGACGTCCAAAAAAAAGCTTCGTTTTGTGAGCAAGTCACTGCAGAAGGTGGAACGAGGGCCGATTTGACCACGACGACGAGAGAGCTGCAGCTGCACGCTGCTGCCGCTCTGCCTCCTTCAGTGACTTCTGAAACCCCTCAGTACACTTCTGTGCTCAGGGTAATACTCGCGCCGCGTGTCCACTTCCCGCCGGCCAGTTTCTGCAATTCATTTCATGCCTGCAGAGCCCGAACAGGCAGCGTGTTACCGGCCCTGATGCAATGCCAGGAAAACGTTTCGAAGTCCTTCTGATATGTTTTTATTTTCCTTGTTTGTTTCAAAAACCAAAATTACTGCAGCTTCAAGTATTGTGCCTTACATAGAATATTCTGTCATAAATTAGTTAACATATACATTTTTTTTTTCAATATTCAGACATATACTTTCATATATACAGGACAATAAAATGCTTTTGTTCTTTTTTCTGCTTTTTTTTTTTTTTTTGAGAAATCCCTGAGAATGTATGTTGCCAAGTTTCCACAAGGGCGAGGACTGTGATAGTTTGTCGTCGTGTTATCGTGGCAAATGTGTCCGTCGAATGAGCATACTGAACGTTTGAGACAACACTGCAAAGCCAAAACAATCAGCCTGGAAATGGCAGCAAAATGAATTTTGATGGCGGATTTGGAGTCTTTCTTGAGCAGATGGGTGAGGAGGCCTTGGGGGGGGGGGTGAGTAAAGCTGGATCCTTTAAAAGAGGTACTCGTCACTTCAGATGGTCCATTTGGTTTAAAGCCATTTGTCTTCTCTTTGAGGCTGTGAGCGTTAGCTGAGGGAAGCAAGAGCAGTGCAAGGCAGACATTTTGCCACTGGACAATACGGGAAATACTCAGATCTGAAACCCTCACATTGTTGTATGTAATGAGAAATGCATGAACTTCCACAAAGTGACAATTCTCTCCTTCTGCAAATTAAACACATCAGTTTTTATACACATCGATACCAGGGGCCAGATATAAACGGTGTGCAGACCACTCCCCAAATACAAAGTCTGGTCTATTGAGGTACCCTGTGGCCTTTTCTTAGAAATGAAGTTTTTTTTCCCCCCCATAAAACACTGCAAAACTATTACACTGTGCATTGTATACATTTATGTTTGTTAGTTAGTCTTCTTCTTCGCTGCCTTTGTACGTGAACCGCCAAGTTTGACGGTATGTCGACACATCTGCACTGGCAGCTTTGGGCATTGCTCTGCCTGTGGGGGTGAAGCTAATTTACAAGTTACATCATATCTGATTAAAGATCAAGGTTCAAAACCCAACGGGAGCGTCTGTATTTACAGCACCGTCTTGGCCGACATCTTGGGACAAAGAGCCACCGTACAGCAATTAGCCATCCACCAGTAGCAATTAAGTCTGCATCCAGAATTATTTATATGTGACAAAAGACTTGGTGCATTTGTACATCTATCTATGGCCAACCTCATGAGTTGAATGAGAACGGAACCAGTATGAAGAGCCCCAAATCTCCCAAACGAAAAAAGTGCGTACACTCTGTTTTAGTCTTGGCCCCGGGTGTTGCTCTTACGGTTTATAGTCTCTTTTTTCCCCCCCTGATTTTAAACTTGCCACTTTAAGGAGAAAATTTCCTCTAAAACGTTTCGGGCTGCCCAGCACTAGAATCTGTCTGTGTTACCATCACACAGGTTGGCTTTAACATCACAGTCTTAAATATTTGCCTTAAGGAAATCCTGTTCATTACCACGTCAGACCCAGCAGTCCCAAATCACAGGAATAAGATTCACATGAATGTTGTTTTAGGTGGATTTTCACTTCAAGTTAGAAAGGATAAAAAAAAAGGAGACTCAAGTTTAAAAAAAAACAAAACAAACAAAGCCAATTTGGTCACATGATCGTCTTTCAACCAAATCTCTCTCGAACTAGCATCATGAGCTTCTTCTTGCCCTTGTATATCTGTTTTAGGTTGTCTATAAACTGTGTGAACTGGATGTGTCCGTCGTGTGCCATGAGAAACGTTTCTCTGGCTTTGCTGAGGAACTCGATGAACTCGCTGTAGTGGCGCGGGCTGATGTGCGTCAGCCGAGAGTGCGTTGTGTTGATGTAGGCCCCGATCGTGGCGTCCAGTAGCTGCCTGAGTGGAGCTTTGTCCAGAGACATCAGCTTTCCAGAGTTCCTGCGACTGTGTAGCGCCACCATACCCGGCGTCGTTAGAGTGCACCGCCGCAAAATGTCCGACAAGACGGTGGCACACTTCACACTCTTCACCACTAGGGGGATGACGGCTGCCAGTTCATTTTTACCCAGTGAGTGGCTGAGCGCACACGCCCAGAGCACGTCATTAATGGCCGGGTGCGTGTCTTGGTTGTAGCTGAGGTTCAGATGAGTCATGGCTAATGTTGCTAGTTTGTATGCCCTCATCGGATAACCGCGGTGCTCCATGTAGCGTGCTATTGTAAACAGCTGTGTGTAGTTCATTCCAGTGGCAGCTGCATCCAGTACAATCTGATAGGCTGTCTCAAAGGCAATGTGGTCCTTCTCACAGAGTGTCAGAGCTGAGAGGGCACAGTTTTGGGGGTCCTTCATGGCACACTGCAGGGCCAGGGTGCGGGCGGAGCTGGCCAGGTTCTCCTGCTGATGGCAGTCCAGATGCAGGCGGACAATGGTGCTGTTGGACATGACGGTGCTGGCCACAACACTGGTCGCTTCAGTGGGAGTGAAGAGGGTGAACCAGTTCTGCATGATACTGTCCAGAGCAAACACACCTGGAAAGATAGAAAAAGAAATGTTAGCTTGAGAGTTATAAGAGTTTTTTTAAGGTGAAGCTTGCAATGCTGAATGTTACCTAAGCATGCTAGAACTTTACAACAGTTACCACATTAACCAATGAAGGTCTAGAACTGAAATGCTGCAAATCTAAATTTTCACATCTATTTTATACGACAGGTGCGTAGGAGAGGGCAATGTAAAGCGTTTTTGTAAAATGACTAAAAATATTTGACATTCAAAATTAATTTAACAGTTTACTACTTTTTATTAACTGGTGGACTTCTGTCTTTTTCAAGAAGTGGCCAAAACCTGGATAGAAAGTCTCTGGCCAGTGTTGAACTTTATTGTGGTGTTCCACAAGGCTCACTACTAGATCCTCTACTTTTTTCTATTTAACACTTGGTAAATATGTTGCCCTCTTTGGTGAAAAAACAAAACAAAAAACCAAATAACAAGTTTGTTGATATTCTGTTGATTTCTTAGTCCCATTGAAAACCAAACATTAGGTGTCCCTACTGCCAGAAATTCTTATCTTGGCACCAAATGCACTGGATTACTGAAACAGTGACCAACAGATACACTTTTGACTTCCTTCAGTAACGTGTAACATTACGTAACCTTAGAGCAGTTTTAAATATTTGTGTTTCAAAGAGTGTGGGACTATGAGCTCCAAACGGGGCAATAAGGTAAGAAAATATTCAGAGGTCTGTTGCTTTTACTATTTTCTTGGCTTTGTTGACCAAAACAAGGCAGGCAGCTCCTTTGAATTCTACAGTCTAGATACCATTTAAAAAAGTATTCAAAATATTATAAGTATTATTTTCCTTTAACTCCTGTTCAAAACCCAAACCCTGAAGACATTAAAATACATTTGCAACTATTAAATCCATACTTTATTTTCAGCCTTAATCCTCATTAGCAGAAGCAATGGCCAGATAATGTATTTGTATTTAAGAACTATATCCAGGATAACTGTGATCAGATAACAGATGACACCAGATTATTTCTCATCCAAGCTCGTAAATTAAAATCAATAACTTAAATACGTCATCATTCTTGCAATGGCTTTTTACATTGTAATTGGACACTTTGTTTCTAATTCCTCTGACATTATATGATGTGGCCCCACTCTGCATCACCAGCTGGCATGTTCTCAATGAATCCATTCAAACTCCGCTCACAGAAACAGGGACCCCCTTGTCACTCCCCTGCATTCACAAGAAATCATCTGGGAGGAGGGTGTTCCTCTATAGAGCTCCCTCACTCTGGACTCAGTTTCCTGTCCACTTCAGGGAAATCAGCCGCTGGGATTCAGTATTCAAGGCCAAACATAAGGCCTACTTAATCAGCCAACAGCCCACAATCTTCCATAATTACTGACCTTCCAGTCATTCCTTCTCCCTTGCAGAGAGCTCTCCAGAACCCACTTATGAAGTCTGACCTGCTGTTTCTCAAAAGTCCCTCAAACTCCAAGTATTCACAGGCACAAACATCTTTACAATTTTTCTGTTACTGTTTGCTATTCTCGTCCCACAACAGGGCACAGCAGGCCTGCATTTTCTATACATGTAGAAGTGGTCTGTATGGTGCAATGGAAAGACACACACACACGCACGCACACACACGCACACACGCACGCACACTATTTATTCCATATAAAGCATAACATGAATAAAACTTTTCCAGGTACATGTCTTGGACTCTACTAGAGTATCTGCATGATTCACAGTGGAAAATAATTCTTATTATATATCAGTGCTGCCTCAATTCATCCTGTTTTAGCTCCTCCCTCTTTGAAGCCCAGCCTTCCTTTAAGCTAACTCTCTTCTGATTGGCTGTCCCTTGTGCAAACATAATGTTAGTTAAGACTTTCAATATCTTATCATCTGCAGTACACACTATCATCAAAAATCTCTGTGCACAAGGGACATAGGTGAAAATCAGTCCTGGATGACTGATCTTTGGGCCTTCAGGCAGCACTGCATTAAAAACAGGCATGATTCTGTCATGGACATAACTGCATAGGCTCAGGAACACTTCCAGAAATCACTGCCTGTGAACACAGTTTGCCGCGTCATCCACAAATGCAGGTTAAAGCTCTATCATGCAAAGAAGAAGCCATATGTAAACATGATCCAGAAAGACCACCATCTTTTCTGGCTCAAAGCTCATTTAAAATAAACTGAGGCAAAGCGGAAAACTGTTCTGTGGAAATTCCTTTGGAAAACTTGGATGCCGGATCCTCCAGACTATACAGGAGAGGGACCATATGGCTTATTATCAGCACTCACTTAAAAAGGCCACATCACTAATTGTATGGGGGGGTGCATCAAACCTATGGAACTGGCACCTTGCACATCTGGAAAGGCACCATCAATGCTGAAAGGTATATACAGGTTTTAGAGCAGCACATATTCCCATCCGAATGACGTCTTTTTCAGGGAAGGCCTTGCATGTTTCGGCAACCCAATGATAAACCACATACTAGCATTGCTTTGTAGCAAAAGAGTGCAGGTGCTGAACTGATCTGCACGCAGTTCAGAACTTTCACCAACTGAAAACATTTGGCCCATCATGAAATGAAAGATGAGACAAAATAACCCAAAAGAGCAACTAGAACCCTATTTCAGAAAAGAACGGGACATCATTCCTCTCCCAAAAGTCCAGCCGATGCTCTCCTCAGTTGCCAGATGTTTACGGCCTGTTGTTAAAAGAAAAGGGAATGCTACACAGTGGGAAACATGGCCCTGTCCCAATGTTTTTGAGACGTATTGCTGCCACCAAATTCAAAATGAGTCCATTTTTTTCTTAAAATGGTACATTTTCTCAGTTTAAACATTTAATCTGTTTTCTATGTTCTATTGTGAATAGAATATGGGTTTATGAGGTTTGCAAATCACTGCACTCTGCTTTTTGATGGCTCCACAGTGTAGCAGTTTGCCCATTCACTTGACAAATGAAAAGTTGCTGGTTCTAGTCCAACCAAAGACACGAATCCCCTTTAGGAATGCGTCTGGAAGGGTATCCAGTGTGAAACTCTGCCAAACATGTGGTGCTACCCGCTGTGGCAAAAGTAGCAACATTGCTTTCTTTTTTATTTACATTTTGCACGGCGTCCAAACTTTTTGGAATTGGGTTTGTAGTTAAAGTTTGCTGCTGGTAATGTTGTTGAGGACCTGCTCCCAGTCTCAGCTCACTATGCCAGGGGTTAAAATCAATGCATTCACAAGGAAATGTACATTAGGCTCCACACCATCTGTACATACAGCCACCATTCACAAGCTGAATGCTTATTTTGTTAGAGCAAAGGGACTTTTTTCAGTGCTTCACACTGTGAGGTAAGGGATTTTCTTTTTACTGGCAGTGATCTTGTACTGTAACAGTTACTTTACATAATGGTACCCAAACTAATAATAGGCAGCTATATGTCCCAAAGCCTGGTGTCACTGTGATGCTTAAGTTCAGACTGGTTGAAATTAAGAATTAGAGATTTAAAATGTCCTTCAGCTGATCAGAAGAAAAAGAAATAGTCCCCAGCACTAGAGGCCATAAATATATTTTACTAAGCAAGTCAGATGACTAAAGTGACTCCTGAGGAATTTGACCAACATCAGGTCATTCTTCATGCTGATATTTAATCCAAACAAATAAAACAAATTCATGAGAAGCAAACTCACCAACTTCAGTAGCACAGGTGACCAGCCACCGCACCATCTCTCTCCTACGCCAGTTCAGTGTAGACAGGGTCATCCTCATCACCTGTGCAAAGTACGGAATTACTAAATCCACACAATATAAATTGTGTGTGTGTGTGTGTGTGTGTGTGTGTGTGTGTGTGTGTGTGTGTGTGTGTGTGTGTGTGTGTGTGTGT